>JANKYE010000009.1:27281386-27302177 GCA_032467995.1 Erythroxylum dillonii | reverse complement strand
CATATCATTTAATAAAAATGATTGTGAGCATTGATTATGTGCTTTTGTTTGGGCAAGAGAGTAACGTTTCGTAGTCACGTGCACGTCGACGTAAAGCTTTCTCCCGGCTGCCTGCTTGTGGCCCATGAGATCCGAAAATGGACTCGTTTTGTTCACGGGTTAAACTTCGGTTTATCCGTTTTGTTCCACGGAGCTCTCGAGCCATTTGTTTGTGCATTGCATAATTGAATTCTTAAGCATAAATCATTTGAGTGTTATATGTTATGAATTTTTGAGCTAAACTTGATGAATGTTTAAATGTCTTGAATAAAATATGAATGCTAGAATTGCTAGACCTATATATACATACATATGCTTGACTTTGGTCAACTGCAAATGGCTATAAATATATTAGCCACTGAGCTGTACGCGTCCCTCCTCAGGTGCAGAAAGAGAATATTAGCGATCCTTGCAAAGCGTTAGAACTCCAAGATAATTAAAGATTTTTGTAATTAAGTTAGTTTAGGAACTTTTTGTAATTTAGAATCACCTTAAGCATAAGCATTCAAATTGTATCGTATGTATTTTGTATTTTTGTATTTTGTGGTGAGCCTGTATAAATTCTTTTGGAATTCATTTATGAAATGTGATTGGGTTTTTTTTTGACTTGTGATTCTCTAAATTTTAATTGTTTGATGTTTAACCATTGTGGGCACGCCACCATTATGGATGACGGATTCCGTTTTGTCACCAAATGTTTGGGTTCCGGAAACAGGGTCCAACATACAATTTAATAATCAATAATTTAATTGCATAAAAAAGGCTTAGTATTTAAGAATTCTTAGGGGGATTCATCACCTAGATATTATTATTTGATATTGACATTTCTTAATATTTTCCTTATCCAAGTTCATTATTGTGTCAATCTTAGTTTATTTTTTACTTTAATTTTTAATTAAAACTATAACCTGATTCGACAGTTAGATAATAGTAAAAGGGTTAATACTAGTACTTACAATTCTCATAGGATCGACTCATTTTTGCTAGTGCTAGCAACAACTACACCGTGCACTTGCAGTAAAATTGATAAATCTGTATATGTATATATCACATTCAATCAAGTTTTTGGTATCGTTGCCGATGATTAGTAATATTAAGAAAGTCTAGCTTTTATTAATCTAGCCATTTTTACTCTATTCTGTTTTATTTTTGTTTCTAATTTATTTTATTTAATTGACTCATTATTTTTCTTGTTTCTCATAGATCTTGATTCTTTGGTCAGTTTATGACCCTGAATAATCCAGCAAGCTTAGTAGATGAAGATCCAAAAATTGAGAGAACAACTCATAGAAATCTCCGCACAATACAACTTAAAGAGTTTGAGCTAGATCGACAAATAAAGGACTTGGGAGGTCATATTGATACTAAGGAATTACTAATTATGGCAAAACCAATCAAGGATGATGCTCAATTACGCTAGACCAAACTTAATAAGGCAAAGTCTAGCATTATCAGACCGATTGTGAACGTCAATAATTTTGAAATCACGAGTGTTATTTAGATGGTGCAACAATCTATTTAATTTGATGAACTATGATATGAAGATCTAAATGCACATATCTTCAATTTTTTGAGATTTATGATACCTTCAAGATAAATGGGGCTAATGATGATGCGATAAGACTATGATTATTCCCATTTTCATTAAGGGGAAAGGCGAAACAATGGTTAAACTCAATGCCAAGATCATCACTTACTACATGGGATCAAGTGGCAGAGAAATTTTCATTGAAGTACTTCCTACTAGAGAAGACTGCAAAGTTGAGGAACAATATCTCCTCCTACTCCCAAGTTGGTTCTAAAACACTATTTAACACATAGGAGAGGTTCAAGGAGATGTTAAGAAAATGCTCACATCATGGTCTACCGCTTTGGATGTAGATTCATACTTTTTATAATGCGCTAAATCAGAATACAAGGCAGTCAATAGATGCAACGATTGAGAGTACTTAAAATAATAAGACACCAGAAGTAGCCCACGACCTTATTAAAGATATAATGATGAACAATTATCAGTGGTGCTCTTAGCAAATAAGACTTAACAAGCTAGCGGGGTATATGAAGTAAACGCTGTGACGTAGTTGACAAACTAGGGAAAGCGTTGAGCAAAAAAATCGATAGATTGATGATGAATCCACAATGCCAAGTTATCCAGTGCAAGGAGTGCGAGCTAGAACATTTAGGTCAAAATTGTTAAGCATTACAACCCAAGCATGTGGATTATATGAGGAATGCTCCTAAACTCTAAAAAAATCCATACAGTAATACATACAATTCGGGATGGAGGAATCACCTTAACTTCTCCTAGGGAAACCATAGGCAAGCAAGGAATAACCCTCTACCAAGATTTCAACAACAAGCATCGTAAGCTAAGAAGCCTACTTTAGAAGAGATGATGATAAAAATAGCTTAAGATTTTGATGCAAGACATTAATGAATGGAGGCTTCTATCAATAATTTGGAGGTTCAAATCAGTCAAACTATAAAATTAGTATCTGAATGACCACAAGAGAGTTTGCCTAGTAATACAAAGACAAATCCTAAAGAACGGGTAATGGTGATCACCCTTAGGAGTAGAAAAAAGCTTTCAGAAGAAGAAGGAGAAAAGAAGAAGGAGACTAGTAATAGTCAAGTAAAAGTTGACGTTGAAGGTCACCTGGAAAAGTCAAGAAATTTCAACCTGCCATCCCTTATCCTACCAAAGTGAAGAAAGATCAAATGGACGCATAGTGTGGTAAGTTCCTTGAACTATTTAAGCAAGTCAAAATTAAGTTACCTCTTGTTGAAGTTCTTGTGCAAATGCCACAACACTTGAAATTTTTAAAGGAGATGCTATCGAGCAACAGAAAGTTGGAGGAGTTGGCAACTATTACGCTAAGTAGAAGATGCTTAAAATTTTTGAAAAACAAGCTATCAAAGAAGCTCATAAATCCAAGGAGTGTTACTGTCCCCTGTCAAATTGATAATTTAAAAATAGATAAGGCTTTAGCCGACCTAAGGGCCGATATTAATATGATGCCTTATTCATTATTTGTCTTATTCACTATTTAAGAAATTGAAATTGTGTGAACTAAAACCTATTAGGATAAATATGCAGCTAACAGATAGATCAATAAAACATCCTAGGGGCATTGTAGAGGATATTTTTGTTAAGGTTGATACTTTTATCTTCCCATTTGATTTTGTGATTCTTGACATGAAGGAAAATGAAGAAGTACATCTAGTCCTTAATCGACCCTTTTTGATGACTTCTAAGTTAATAATAAATGTTGATGAGAACAAGTTAATATTAAGAGGTGGGGATGAAGAGGTTGTTTTAAAAATGTAATGTCATTAATCCTGCACTTAAATTTAATGAAGTAATTAAATCTAGTGTGTCTTGTAATGCTTCATTTTTGGATATTTTGTAGGACTTTACCTTTAAAGGATCACTAGAGCTTTACAAGTTCAAGGTAGTAAACCGAAGGAAAATTGTGGTCATAAGCAATAACAAGTAGCTTACTTGGAAGATGTGGAACACACAATAAGTCTACAAAACTATATCTTTATAAATTGCTTTGAGCATGAAAGGTACATTAAGCCAACGATGTTAAACAAGCGCTACTTAGGAGGTAACCCAAGAATTAGGCTAGGTTTTATTTTTATTTTTATTTTCTATTTCATTTTGTTTTTATTTTGATGTCAGTATAAGATTTATTAAGTTTTGATGTGTTCTAGGTTAGGAAATTTAGCATCCTGAAGAGATTGTGCATAATCGTTGTGTTAGGGTATGCGTGTTAAATTTTTATAACTTAAGTGCAAAAGTTTTTAAGTTTGTTCAACTATTTTTCATATTGCACACGTTTGCAGATAGTTACATGCTTATTGGACACACTTATATAGACTTACATGGTTAGATACACACCTATGTAACAGATCGTATAAGTTCGCGATGGGCTACAGGCTAGTCTCTTGGCTTCTGAAGAGTCTGTGACTTACACATCAGTTAAATGGTCATGTAGTAGATCGTGTAAGTTTGCTACAACTCTTTATATTACCTTACTTCTTTCATTGTCTTCATTCTCTCCTCTCTTTACTCCGTCACTGTCGCCCCCCTCAATCTCCAACCCTATTTTCAACATTTTTCATGCAAATTTATGGCATGTAAGTAAGTATCTTATCTATTTCACTTTTTTATGCATGAATAATAAGGTATTTTGCAATCTTTAGGGATTTTCAACCCCAAAAATGTTAGGATTAGGATTTTGTGAAAATTTGTTTGATTTTGTGGTTAATTATGGTTTAATAGTTGAATGTTATCTTTATGCATATAATTTATTGATTCAATTTGATGAATTACATGTGATTTGGATGAAATTTCACTTGGAATTGCAAATTTATGTGATTTTTCTCACTAATTGTAAAATTGTGAGGATTTTGCATTAAATTAGGACTAATTAGTTGTTTTTATGGTTAATTGAAGTTGTGTTCTTGTTTAATTTCATTTTAATTTTGATTTTTAATAAATTCAATGCTTAATTTTACTACTTGTTCGTAATTGTTAGATTATGATTGTTAATTTCAATTTTAGGGTTAATTTTGTAATTAAATAATTAGATTAGTTTTATTTGTTAATTACAATATTTTTAATTTCAATTTTGTGATTAATTAGGTTATTAGTTAATTTTCCAATTATTTTGTTTTATGTTATTTATTCATTTGCATTAGATTTTATACTGTGTGTTTAATTTTCCTTTTTCTAGTTCGTTTTCACGTTTAACAATTTAGTAGGCAACAACGAGAAGCATAGAAGGGTCTTCTAGAGATAGTTCACCCACAACATGAGCCTGCCAACATAACCCAACTCGTTCGTTATGGATTCAACATCCATCCATAACGATATTAGGAGAGGCTGGTTACACTTAAGATAGCATCATTCGTGATGTTGTTCTTTACAGGGACCTTGAACTGTCTAGTAAGTTTTTATATGTACTTTTTCTCATGTACAGGGAAAAGGGTTTCCTTTCATTTTGTTGTCCTAATTCATATTCAGCAGCTGCAATGACTATCATAATTTATTCATAGTGGTTCATGCTTTTTTTTATTTATTCTTTTTTTAGTATCCATGTGGGATAGTTTGGTGGTGGACACCTGCGCATTAATTGAGCTGCGACTTGGCTTACGCTCTGAAAGCATTTTATAGTCCGAAAAGCAAAGCATTTGGTTCGGTATCCCTCTGGTAATCCAGGGAAAGCTCATTATATTATAAGTTAACAATAAAATTGCTGGTATATTAGTTATGGCCGTCTCTTATATTGGATTGATGACCTTTTGTTGTGGTTTGTGGGTGTGGATTCATAGGGCATTGACCCTAATCAAGAAAGCTGAGCATTATGAGCACTAGGTAGGATGTTTTAATCTCTACGTGTGGCGTCTAGTCCTATTCAACTTGAGCACCTGAAAAGGATACTCCAGGAAGAAAGGGGCCCAGTATTGAAGTGGAGCTCATTTGCACTTTCTTGGACAATTGCTTTAAGAAAGGGGCCCAGTATTCAAGTGTTTGATTGACTAATACATGGACAGGACTAGACGAGTATCAGCTTGTTGACGGATGTGATTGACAACAAAAGGCTCAAAAGAAAAGTGTACGGACAGCATATTTCGACTTATGCCTTTCTTCTTCTTCTTTCCAGTTTCAATTTCAAGCATTTCAATGTCTACTAGCGTTTGTTGTTACGAAAGAACAAATTAGCAAGCAAAAGACGAGGCAAGATTGAGATAATCAAGAAGCGTGACTAACATGACTGGACACTTTTGTCAGTTTCCTAACCGAGGGAAATGAACAAGTCAGATCACACTTGTTTGCCGACTTTCTTTAGTATCTTTCAAATCATTTCCAAAAGTTGTGTGATATTTATCTCTTTCCTTAAGACCACCTCATTCTATGTCTCCGTATTCATACTATTAGCAGCTTAAGTATGATTATACTTTCGGAAAAACAAAAACTTAAAAGTATGATTACAGCTAAACATACAAATCACGTCAAAATTGATTAAGATCATCAAAGCAATATGTCAGTATCATTCTCCAGCTCGTTGCATCAGAACTCGAGAAATTCCTCTCTTGATTAAACTCTTGGTCGTAGAACATCATATGATCCACAATGTTTGACACTTAAAAGCTAGACACTTGAGATGCTGTGATTCTTAAAACTACATATACTTTTGTACCCTTAATTTTTATTACTTTGTGCGTAGGCTCAATGCATAAGGAAAGTTTTCATATCCTTCTAACCGAAAGAAACGAGAGAAAGAAAGAAAGAAAAGGGAAAGAAAACAACATGAGAAGAAGGACAGTATGTGTGGTCAATGGATAGGAACAAAATAGAAATCCCATAAGAACAAAGTCCCTCCATCCAAAGTTTTCTTTATCTCTTTGCATGAGAATGCTAATAACATTATTTAATATAAACACATCTGCTGGTTCCAATGTATAGACTCCCTTTTATATGTCGTTTAATTGGCTTCTAATTTAGTATGTGTATGACTTGTGTGCCATTCTCATCAAAGGTTGATTAGTCACCACTCTTTTGATTTAGCATATGTTTTGGACCCCATTAGGTGGAACCTTAACATATGGAATATCCTGGTGGAGGCTTAAACCTAATAATGTCACTAATAAAATTGCTTTATTCTATGAAGAGAAATGGATATGTGAATAGCATTGAAGGTCAGTGTTGGCAACCACGATTGTATTTCTAAGTGTGTACCTAAACTCTGACACTTGCTCGTACTCTTCAGGCCTCTTCACTCACTTTATATGAAAGGAAATGCAAAACTCACGAAGACCTTACTTTTGACCATGATTAGAAGAGAAAGAATCACAAGACCATCAACATTTTTCTACATATTATAAGCCCAATACAAGAAAAGGGTGCAACAGAACAACGGCAACAATCACTCAATAGTCACAGAGCCAGAAAAGAAAGTAAAAATGATGCTAATGCCTCAAACAACGACGGAGATGTGGGCGACAATGGGGTCGACCATTGCCAGTTTTATGTTTTTCTGGGCTGTTTTCCAACATTATTGTCCATACGAGGTTCGCAGGCACTTTGCGAGGTATACACACAGAATCATGAGCCTTTTCTATCCGTACATCAAAATATCAATCCATGAGTACACAGGAGATCGACTCAAACGAAGTGAAGCTTTCGCTGCTGTGCAGGCATACCTAAGTGTCAACTCATCAAAGTTTGCTAAAAGGCTCAAAGCAGAGATGGGAAAAGATAGCAGCAACCTGGTTTTTAGCATGGACGAGTACGAGAGAGTGACAGACGAGTTTGAAGGCGTTAAAATTTGGTGGGTTTCGAGCAAAGTTGCGACCACCGGGCAGTCTCTGTATCCTCAGCCGGATAGGAGATATTACAGGCTCACTTTTCATAAACGTCACAGAGAGATCATTACAGAGATTTACTTGAAGCATGTAATTAGGGAAGGGAAGGAGATTAACGTCAGGAGTAGACAAAGAAAGCTTTACACCAACAGTCCCGGACAGAAGTGGTCAAGTTACAAGCAGACTATGTGGAGCCACGTATCTTTTGAACATCCTGCCACTTTTGATTCCATGGCCTTGGAGCCTGAGAAAAGGAAGGAAATTGTTGAAGATCTTGTAACTTTCAGCAAAAGCAAGGATTTTTATGCCAGGATTGGCAAGACTTGGAAGAGGGGCTATCTTCTTTACGGCCCTCCTGGAACTGGCAAGTCTACTATGATTGCTGCAATGGCCAACTTGTTGAACTATGATGTCTATGATCTTGAGCTCACTGCAGTGAAGGACAACACTGATTTGAGGAGGCTTCTGATCGAAACAACTGGGAAATCTATCATTGTTATCGAGGATATAGACTGCTCGCTTGATCTTACAGGCCAAAGAAAGATATCTTCTGAGGATGACAAGTTGGAGAAAGAAGTTGCTCGTAACGAACCGAAAGAGGACACGACCAGCAAGGTGACGCTTTCGGGCTTGTTGAATTTTATTGACGGTTTATGGTCTGCCTGTGGAGGGGAGAGGATTATAGTGTTCACTACCAATTATGTGGAGAAGCTTGATCCTGCCCTGATTAGGAGGGGAAGGATGGACAAGCATATTGAACTGTCTTACTGCAGTTTTGAGGCATTCAAAGTGTTGGCCAAGAATTACTTGGGACTCGAAGAACATGCTATGTTTGATACAATTCGAGGGCTAATCAGGGAGGCCAAGATCACACCTGCAGATGTCGCAGAGAACCTTATGCCCAAGTCCCCATTGGATGATGCAGAAAAATGTCTCTCAACTTTGATTCAAGCACTTGAGGTAACAAAAGAAACAGCAATTGCTAAGAAGAAGGACGTGGCAGCAGAGAAAGAGAAAGCTGATGAAGAACTACCCAGGAAACAAGCAGAGAAGGAAGGAATTGACCATGAGGCAACTGTCCCAGAAAGAAACTGCCCTGCCGGAAAACATGCAGCGAAGGAAGGAGTTGGTACAGAGACAGCTCAGGCCACCGACAGAAAAGATGCATGCGTGCAGCAAGAGAATGGGAACACTAAAAAGCCACAGTGGAACATTTGAATTCCACCGACTACGTGAAACATAGAAACTTACCCTTTCCTTGTTTTTTTGTGTCCAGAATCAGAGCGGCTATTTTCACTTAGGAAACCCAACCTGCACACTTCGTTTGGTGCCACCCAAAGCTAGAGGACCTTTATAATATTAACAACAGAACTGAAATGAAGTTGAAGTTTACATTCTCAATTTGGTGATGATAATGCATTAGAATGTATTGCATAAAACATTATACAGTAAAGTCAGCTTTTAAGGGGAGTTGATCCATTATCATACATCAAAGTTAATGATCAATTTTTTAAAAAGCCAACCGCAAAAATTAAGTACTGAAAAGATTAAACTACAGACTTGCACATACAGAAACCAAATTTTTTCGGTTACAATCGGTTAAAAAGGTTGTCGTACACTAATTGGATATGATAAAGAACTTCCATGGAATTCTCATTCACCCACTTTAGGTTTCTATAAATGTAGACATACTAAAAAATGACTACCTAATCTACAGAACTCTCAGCACCGGCTTGCTCCCTGCCGCAAATCCCAGATGAATCGCATCAAGGTTGCTTAACTTACACCATGGAAGAACTAGATCATAATTTCCTCCATGCACATATTGCAAAATTTATAACCTTTTAATATCATACATTTTCTCCAAAGGAAAACTAGAAACAGTGCTTTCCTGTAGAGAGATCAGCTCAAAAATCATCTCTGTCTTCATCTTTTATTGTTGTGTTTGAACCGTCGTCAAAACCAGAACCTGGGGCAACTTCATTAAGGTCAAGGAATCGTCTTTTTCTCACACCTTCACCTTCATCTTGGTCTGGGCTATTGGACTTTTCAACTGGCTGATTTTGTTCTCTATCAGTTGCCTCGTTATAGCCAACAGCAGGTGGATCGACTTTCATATCTTGTTCATTACCAATGCCATCAGAATCTTTACTTCCAGTTGAATACTCTATATTCTCACTTGCATCGGAGTGCTCGTCTGACACAATTGACTTTTCAGGTTTCATTGACTCTGCTTCTGATTCAGAAAGGTCATACTGCCGGTAATTTATTCGGTTCCTAGTGGCCCTTTTACTGCGTCTTAGACCTGATTGGATCTCATCAACAGATCGTAATTTTGTTTCTCTCCTAGTACGGCCTGATAATTTATTGAGCTTCTGTGGCTGATCACTCTCCTCACTGATGCTTAAGGAATCCTCATCTTCTTCTTCCTCATCCTCATCTTCCCCATTGTCTTCATCCCACCGGTACTCGTCATCCCCTTCAGAGCTACTAGACAGCTTCCTTCTTTGTTTACGTTTCCTCAAATATTCATCATCATATACAGCCTCTCCAACTATATCATCATCACTATCAAAATCAGCCTCATTATCTGAAACTGCTTCAACAAACTCTTTTGCTGAGTATCGTTGTGGCCTCTGTCTTCGCCTGTTACTGTAACATGTTACATAATTATGCAAAGGAGCATGCTTGATGCAAATTGCAATACAAGGAGCTGTGTAGTAGTAGTAGTAGTACTCTTTACCTCCTGTCCAGTGGCTCAAGGCTATGGTCTTCACCAATGTCATCATAACCAGGAGAATTGGGAGAAACTGTACTGAAATTACCCTGTGGGGAAGTATGTGAAGGACCACTCCATCCACCATTTGTAGAAGCGTCAGGTATGGCTAAACCATCTCTTCTTTGAATAGGCTCCGGTGATGGTTGCTTTCGCCTAGAACAAAGGTCCAGAAACAAATCACTATAGATTGCACAGTTGTATGCATGTATGTACAAGTTCCTTTCAATAATAAGCTACAAAGAGAATCTGAAAAATATGTCATGAACTTCATACTTTGTTATTTTGATAGCCTCATTGATTGACCGGTCATAATCATCTGCAAAATAATTAGATATATGAATAAAAGTTCAATACATTGTGTCGAGAATACTCAATATTGACATTGCCAACATTTGAAAGTATGTATTGGTCATTAATCACCACCTTTTCATGATTAAGGTCGCCCAACTGGTGATTTTTTTATTGGGTTTTACCAAAGATATCTTACAAACAATGGGAGTCCACAAGGACTATCAACCATAACATCATAGCTACTTATGAGGGAATCGACAATAGAGAGACAAATCCAAGCCCAAAGCAAAAAGCAACAAACTGTTCTTTTTTCTGTGTTCTTCAGTAATCTTACCAAAAGTGTAAGTGACAGGTTTTCTGTCACGGAGTGAGCGACCTGCTCCTAGCCCATCCATGTTCAGGAAGTTATCAAGAAGCAGAGCCTGCCTGTGTTGTTTCTTCAACAATTTCTCTTTCCTCTGAGCAAAAAATAGAAAAAACAAACTATATAATCAATTCAAGAAACGCAAAAAGACAGGAAATTAGATACAAGTAGGAAAAGCAACTTGATTCAAGAAAGACAGACCTTGTTTGTTCTTAATTATTGATATTGATAAGTAAACATATTCTCATACAAGTAACTCTGGGTACCTTATGAACCTTCTCAATCTCAGGGAGCATGTCATTCTTCAACTTCTTCCCTAACGATGCCTCTGTTCTGTTTTTACTCGTCAAAAGCTTCTCCTGCATGGAGAAGGCAACTTGAGAAAGATTCCCATGGAAGAAAGAACAAGTTGCAATTTTCCAGTCTAAAATTTCTGAGTAGATGGATTCTTAATAGATATTATTCCAACAATAGTGTGGAGTAGATGGAATTTTCAATTGCTGTTAGTAGAATGCTTGAGATAGAAATTTCTCTCTTTTGTTTGTTTGGGCTATCCAGTGTTGCACTGGCATCTTTTCTTGGACTTCCAGATAAGAATATTAAAGGACTAATAGATAACAGAGAATTATTTTCAGTCAGTCTCTAAGATTACTTCTAAAACGGAACCATGTTTTGATATGTAGACACATCAAAATTTTACAATTGCTCTCTAAAGAACACAAGAACATTTCATATTAAAATGCAACATGTCCTGATCCAATAATTTCTCTGCACAGAAACACACACACACACACACACACACACACACACAAACACAAGAATGTTTGGTCTAATTAAAAGGGGAATAGAAATCTCAAAGACTAAAACAACAAAGATCCAAGGCTACACTCACTGGAGTCTCATAGGTAAATCCTTACATGGAAAACACAACATCATAATGTTGGATTTGTGAAAAAATGGATTAAAGAAAAGCATGCAAAACTATGAATAACCAAGTAACCATGTACAAAAAATACTGCACAAAACAGACTGGCTTATTAAGCAACTTACAGAAACATCTTGAAATTCTTCAAAATTTGTTGCCACTGTTTCCCAAAGGTATGTTGTACTAGGGAGGACCTGGGAACCCTTTGTCTTTACTTTCTTCACCTCAACTTTTCGTATCTCACGGTATAGCCGATAACCAATCAATGGATCATCTTCATACCTACTCCAGCAAAAAAAAAAAAAGATAACAAACCTTATAACATAAAAATGAGACTTTCATCAAACAGGAACTGTTGTAGTCGGAAACAGCTATCTTTAATGACTATTTCCAAGATAACAGAATCGCATAAAGCTTTATAAAGGAAGATTTACATTACCAGTAATTAATTCCTTGAGAATCACCCCCAATACGTTCTTTACGGAACACTGGGAGTTGCACGCCATGTTTAAGGGAGTTATCAATATAATTCTTGACATCTTCTTGCTGCAAAACGTCATTCAAATTCAAATCAGTACAATTAACAGTAACCAAAAAAAAAAAAAAAGGCTACCAAAAAAGTAATTGCATTTCATCAAGTTTGAAAAACAAGGATTAAAAAGAAACAGATGCTTAAGATGGCTACTTTTGTGTGATTAGACATGCATTTTTTGAGTTTCTCCAGACCTCAAAGAGAGTTCGATGACACAAGATATCTGATATAAATATCGATTTATTTGCATACATTTAGATGAAAAATGTGATACACTTCAAGTAGTGCGGACAAGGCAGGCGGCATTACTAAACTTGAAACATAAACTAAGCTTGTTGCCCAATGAAACAAAGGTGCTGAGAGAACATGTGCTAAGAGACCCAATTTCCTTTACCTCACAAGGCAAGCTTAGTCCAAAGGATGACCACCAGCAGACCAAATGATCAACAATGATAAACCAAAACAAGATTATTCAATCAAAAACAAACATGTTGCTATAAATACACATAACAAGAGAGTTTCTTCCAAGTACTTGTTGCTAACTCCTAGAAAAGCCAAACTTCTGTCATGACACATAACAAGAGAGCTTCTTCCAGGTATTTGTTGCTAACTTTATTGAAAGGGCAAACTTTTGTCATGAGATAACAACAACACAATCAGTTGTTGCTAACACTTTATGTAGCAATAAAGAAATGACAAAATCAAGCGATATTTTCAAAAGGTCTATGTGTGAAATGAAAAAGAAGTAATACGCTTAGTTGACTATGAATAAAAAATGCAAAAGACAGTATATCATTTTATTTTTAGGTGTAAACAAAGTAATTGTCACTATGAATATCAAGAAACTATGTTCTGCACCAAAACGTTAATTCCAAAAGCAATCTAAAAACAAGTTACACAAAGAATTACCATATGACTGAACCTTAAGCATTTAAGACAAAAGAAAGTACCAAAATAACAGTTTGATGCTGTGGTGAAAGTCAAGAATATTTAACATGAGAAAAAGTACAGGATGGGCTGAAATCTTTGTTAAATATTTCAGTTACTTTCCCAACAATTGACACTTGAGCCATTAACCAATTGATATTTCCCATCTTTTTTGTTAGATTAATTCATTCATTCAGCACCATAGCATTACATGGGAAATGTAAAGTTTAAGATCAATTAGGCGGAAAAAACAACATTTCAATTGACTAAGCAATTATTTCAAATCAACAAACACAACATCTAATCTTCATCTACCACAGTGATACCTCAACTCGAATGTCACATAAGGCTTTCAAGATCACCACACGAACGGAAGAATCAAGGGTCTTATATGCTTCTATTTCCAGTCTAAGACATAAAGGTCAAACATAGGTTAGAAACACAAAAACAATCACATTTGTGATTATCAAAAAGGTGTTAGCATGTTCACCCATGAGAAGCGATTAATGGAAGTTCTCCATCTGCAACCTGCAACCAAGTAACAAAACCTGTCTTAGCATGGGCACAAGTACAAAATGTAACCAGATAAGGCTTAACTTGTTTAGGATCTGCAATAAAAAAGTGAAAAACAACGAAATTGAGTACAATAAGTTGAGTTACCCAATGCCACCAGTCTCTCAATTTTCGGCACAAAACAGTGATCCAGGTATCCCGTGTAAGGGCCATTCTTGTAATAGGTGGGATAGCCTGCAGCAAAGATGGACAGAAAAACAATGAAAAATAGCAATTACAATTATAAACAGAACTTATTCTGGTGTTTTATATATTTGCAGTGTAAAATTGATCAAGATTGTCAAGCCCACATAAGTACTGAATTGACATTATGTCTTTTGTTTTTTGTATGCCTTGGGGAAAAGAATGATGGTGGTATTGCTGGATGAGATGGCTACAATCCAACAGCACAACCACTTGATCAAGTCAAACTTTTGTTACTTAACAAGTCTCAAAAGGATTTAACAGTATAACATTGTTGTTGGAGTACCTTTCGGAAATCCACACCATTAATTAGGATGACATTACTCAAGGTAAGATCTACAGAATTCATTGAAGAGAGGCATATCAATAATTTCCTTTACCAGTAATTTAAAAACACAGCATGTCCACTGAATGGTAATGGATTAAATATTGATCTTGTTGAGTTAATATCAAGTCATTGCAACAGTGATCCACCAAAACAATTCAGAATATGTCCACACAGACAATGCATTGTTTGCCTCCCTATCCTTCTTCATACTAATTTAATCATTTCTAATACACTAAAACAACAGTGTCAGTTTCAGAAAGTTTCACTTACACAAGAGTATTACATCTATCTGTTAATTCAAGCATGGTCTTTTTTTTTCGATAGCTATTAAAGTCATAGCTATGTACTCCCTCAGATTTATTTAAGATGTTTATCACCCTAAATCAAGACACTAAACAGTTCTTGGAAGGCTCAAGCATAGGTTGCAAACCAAAATTGCAATATGGTTTTCTCAATTAGTCATGTCAAAAACAAAAGGCGAACAATAAAGAGGTCAAAGTGCATTTTTGAAATGCAACTTTAAGAATCACTCTCCAAAACAAATCTCTTTTTAACCTTTACATTAACCATCTCACTATAGCACTCAAAATCATACAAATTCACAGGTTTTCTATGTTCACATTACTAAATAATCGGAGAATAGCAAATACTGTTGAGGGAAGTAATGGAAAGCATGCCTCAGAGCCACATAAGGATTATACAAACCCTGCAATAGTATGGATATGTCCCTCCAAAACAGAAAAACTCTAGGTCAAAAAAAAAGTCACATCAACCAGTAATATGATTTGATACATATGAAATTCCTGCAGTGATATCCAAAGACGCCAAAAGAACTCTTCAAAATGATAAAGCATGTGCCTGCCTTATGCATTTGTTTCAAAACATTTAGGATGATTTATCAAATCTAGCACTTCAAAAATTAACCCTATAAGTCTTAACCATTATGTGCAACAATCACATGTTTTAATCAACATCAGCCTTTACTCCTTTCATGTCTAGGCTACACATATCAACATGTTATTTTCTTCATCCTAGAAGGCACAATTCCATGACCACTTCCCATCCATCAGTCCTTAACTCAAAGTCAAATTAAACACATCAGAAGCTACAAAAAGGTTGATAACCAGCACTGAATACATCAGAGTGGCAAAAGATAACAACTCACATTCTAAACCAGTTTCATATTAAGCTACCACATCAACCACAAGGGCTTATACTACAAAAGTAAAATCACCAGAATCGATGTATAAATTGATGTATAAACTAATCCCCTGCTAACAATGGAACAAAGAGTTTGAGTAGATTCCTAGGACTATCCTCTTTTCATCTTGCTAAACATCTTTCAGAACTTACAAAGCTTCCCAGGAAACAATAGTATTTCATAATACCTACAGCAATACAACAATCAACTCCACCAAAACTAAAATGACAGCAAAAATCTGCATCAAACACATAGTTATTCACGTATCATCTGCTAAATCTCCACTCAGCAATTCCATAATCCACGTTTCAACTAAACATCAACCAATTCACTTCATTCGCATCAAAAAGCTAAAACTTTGCACACACATTGCTCTAAACAAGTAACAAAATGCGTTCCCCATTAACTTACACTAAGCTTCCCATAAGTACTGAGATTAAAACAATGAGAACCAAACTGACTGGAAATCATATACGCTAAGTTAAACGAGAATAAAAGAAAAGCACCAACCTTTAGTAAAGGCATGTGTATATCCCCCAAAGTATCATTAGGTGTAATTAAAGCTGTCTCAAACTCCTCGGCCGAGAACTCTGCCTGTATATTCAACAAAGGCCTAAAAACCTACAACAGTGAAACAACCCATCAGTTACAATGTTAAGCCCTAAAGCGCCAAAAAACACCAGACTCAAAGTTTACAGCATTTAAGCAAACGCTCACATGCAAGAAATTGAGTATTGAAGCTAGTTCCCACATGGAGCGAAGGTTCCACCTCGGCAACTGCGCCGGCTCCGGCGGCCCAACCAGTGGGGTAACGATCTTGCTACTGCCCCCGCATTGCTCATTCTTCGGCGACGGCTCGTCGTTTTGCTGTTGTCTTGGCTCCTTCTTCGGTTTCTGCTTCCGTTCGATAGCGGCCTGTTGTTGCGCCGCGTAGAGCCTCGCCGCAGCTCTTATTGTGCACGCTCGGGACGGTCGATTGCTTCTATTGGTAGGCGGAGTAGGCGCCGGAGCGGGAGCGGGAGTGGGAGCTTCGTCGTTTTGGGTAGGGGGAGCGTCGTTGTCATCAGGGAGCGTATCGTTGTGAGGGATCGGAGAAGAGGAGGGATCTTCTTGGGGCATGATTGGGGAGATCGGAGAGGGCTTTAGGGTTGTTAACGTGGGATTACATGTAGAGGATCATAGGGTTAGCATTTTGGGGGGAAGAAGAAATCAAGGGAGGAAACAAAAAAAAAGAAGCAGCTTTGGAGTAAAAAAAAAACAGAGTAAGGGATGGGAGGACCAGAGAGGTCCAAACCATCATTTGATTTTTCACATATAACTTAACAATAATATATTTAGGACTCTTATCTAATCTATCTATGACTTCTGTTATTGCTGTAGGAAGAAGAGGCCTGGGGAAGAATAGAAGAGAGAGAGAGTGTGTGTGTGTGTGGTACGGTAGGTTGGAATTTAGGGCTCTTGACTTTAACCCCAGGAATGGATTAGTAATTCCATCTGGTTTTCCTTAACGAAACGTTATTAACGATTTGTTTTTGGGCGCACCTTTCCTATCCAATTCCTATCCAATACAACGTATGTTAGTTCGTGTGTTTTCCCTATACTAGATTTGACAGATTGAAGAAAAGCAACCTGTTGCAATATGCGGATTTATGTTGATTGAACCCTTTCTTATTCAAAACTCAATTTTCATTTATTACGGCAACTATGTAATTTGAGAGAATAAAACAGCAGTGATATATGAAGGCAGGCAGGCAGGGATCTATTTCTACCTTCAGATTGGCTTTGGGTGCAGTTTGACACAAAATGGCCTTTTTTCTGGTAAATGCATTTGAATTGACACGCTTCCTTTATTCGTTAGTTAATTGTGATACTAAAGCCTGAAGTCGAATACTGCGGCGAGTGACTAACATGTCATATCTATATATTTCCTTTTCCTTTTCCTTTTCAACACAAAATCTTCTTCTTCTCCCTTCTATTACACAGAGAGAGTAGCAAGGCATGAATCCAAATTTTAAGAATGTGGGGGGAATTGGTGTAAGCAAAGAACTACTACTAGTCAATAAAACGCCAATCTTATCTTCAATGGAAAGTACCGCTCTGCATGTAAAGGAACTCGCCTCCCATACTTTTATAATTTCCCTGACAATGAACCAAGTGTAATGTCCAGTTCATAAGAGTGGAGTAAAGAATAACGAAGCCTTGCAAATGTATTTGGTTGGCAGTGTAAAAGGAATGGAATGGAACTTAGTTTACCAAATAATTCATAATTATACACTTCTAAAAGAAGGTATTCATTTTTGTGTGTGAAAAAGCTCTCAACTTATAAAAATTTCAACTCTACTATGTCTACGATGTCAAAAAAGTTTTAACCCACTTTTACCACGGAAATAGTTGAGTTATTCACAAATAAAATGGCCACTAATCCTGTCGAAAGCTCGTGCATGAATTGGATTACTTCTGTTTTTACTTTCCTGCTCACAGAGTCACACAAAGGCTTCGCAGGGTAAACCTTACTGGATAAGACTTTCTCTTTCTCCTTCTATCTTTAATACAGCAACCGTAACTTAATTTGGTTGAGTTTAATAATGCATGCAGTTAATGATATGGATATTGACAATGATTATTCGATTAGTTTCTGCGTATTGTGGGCAAGGAGAGGCACATTTTATTGTCTGTGTTTGTTCTGAGTCGGAAGACTTCCATAAATAGCTTCTTAAAATCATCAAAACAGGTGCTCGTTCACTGTAATTAGTCCTATATACAAAGTTTTAGAGATATTTTAATGTCACATAGATAACACAATATAATAATGTTTTAGATTGACTAATTTCTCATAAACTTTAATGGCATTACTTAAGATTTATGTCAACACCATAATAGCAAAATATAATTAAGAAGCTACTTGAAGTATAGCTAAAAGATACAGTAACTTAATGAAATTGTTTCATTCAATTAAGCCTATTAAAAGTATAAACATGGATTACAATTAGAGACATTTACTATAGTATGATAATAGTTGTCATTAGAAGAAAAATAATTACATTACTTTTCTTGCCTATTTCTGATTTGATCGAGATCATATATATTTATAGTTCATGCTTACGAGTATTTGATACTGAATGTGGATTCAACATTAATACAATGTTCAAAGCATGATAAAAATAGAATATTGAGTAAAAGTAATTGATCCAAATTCATACAAATAGTTTGTACGTATTGAATCAAAGTAGACTTATGCTTAACATAAGTGACAAGAATACAAAATTAGATAATTGAGACGCTTCTTTTATATCATATTGGTTAAATCAACAAAATAAGAATCATAAATTTATGTATGAGAATATAGGTATCCTTTTAATTATAAGTGAAAGGATGATGATGATATTGAAATGTTAAATATTATACATGTGATGTGTTGGATGTAATAACAATTCATAAAAGGATGATTCTTAAATTTTATTAGATTTGCTAATAACTTTATGTGATATAGTCATCTCTATTAAATGAAATAATGATTTAAAATAAAAGTTCAGAGTGTTTAAATCTGAGTAGAAATTAAGCATCGAAAATACTAAAATACTTTCATATCGATATTATGAAATATAATTTTTTTGGTTATCTATAGGGAGTGAGATTCTCTAGTGTATATCTTCAAACTAAATTCCATAAGAATATGGACCAGTAAAAGGAGGAAAACACAATATAAGATATTATACAATGTAATATTTATTTATTTTACACCTAAGCCTAGGACTCTACTTTCTTCTAAAAGTTCCAATTAAATCAATCATCAAGGTTTCATATTAAATATCAAATGGTAAAACTTTGAATGAGTTAAAGTTAATGATTTTTAATGTGATGCTTAGTTGAAGCACAAAGTATCTAACAAGTTTAGAATTAAATGGGATAACAAAAAGTTATAATAGATCCAAAAGGTTAGATATAATCCTATAAACCCATTGAATTTTTTTTTTCAATAAACATTTATAAGAGAATGGTTCTTAAGAAAAATAGTTAGAATAGATTTTTTGACAATACATCCAATTGAAACTAGTACCTTTGTTGGTACATTTGATGTATATTTGAAAGGCTTTAAGATATTAAAAGATTCTCTTTCATAATGAATTCAAAGTGTTCATTTTAGAGATAGTTTTGGATTTATCATGTTTATAATAAGGTAAGTAGGAGTATAATTATCTTCTTCAGTGGGAATATGTAGAGAAATATTGCTCATAAAGAGAACAATAATTCATATTTTCAATTGTTGAAAATATAATTGTCCAAGAACAACTCTTGTGGAATATGAAAATGTAATAACTTAATTTTAGGATTAGATCTGACATAGATACAAAAGTTGTTTACCTATTATTAGTTGAAGTCATAGATAATGTGTTAAAGATGTTTAGTATTTGAGATATCCGATACTTGTAAAGTATTAAAGATATCTATTATTCTATGTATAAGTTAATATTAGAGCTCGAAGTTATATAGATATTGACTTTTGAAGTAAATCCTTGTTAAGGATATTTTGCTTAGAACAATATTATTTTAAGCATGGAAGGGTTCCAATGTAATATTAATCACTAATTAGGCCTTTTCAAAAGGATTTGATGATCCAGCTTAGGCTAATATGAGATTGATTTTTAGTATAAAGAACCATACTATTTGTTTATTTTGTAATAAATATTTGAAAGGTAGAGGAAACACTAGATTAAAGTAACATTTAATTGGGATGAAAGTTGATGTGGAGCTCTATAAGAAAGTTGGTTGTGATGTAAAATGATAGATGGAAACTTTAGTTGAAAATTATTAAAATGAGAAAGAAGGAAAAAAGTGAATTATGAAATTAGAAGTAGAATTTTTTTTAATGGTTAAGATGATGCTAACAATACTGAAGCTAGTATTCCTACTTAACAAGAAGGGATTGATACAATTAATATGATGAAAAGAAGAAGATAAGTGTCTAACTTTATGTCTTTACAAATAACTCTTGGAGCTCAACTTCAATTCACAGTGCATTACAATTTAAACAAGTAGCTCATAACATGGATATGGAAATAACTAGATAGTGGTATGATGCAAGTGTATCACTCAATGCTCCACTCAGTCTTATTATTACTAGCTTATAGTGGATGCTATTACCTCTTATGGTCTAAGATATAAAGTTTCATAAATTAATGAATATAAAGGTAATCTTCTGAGATGCTCTCTTAGTGAAATAGAAAGTCATTTAAGTGAAAGAAGAATGACTTGGACAGTTTATAGGTGTAGCACC
>JANKYE010000009.1:27210274-27224813 GCA_032467995.1 Erythroxylum dillonii | reverse complement strand
TTGGGCATTTATCACCTAACTCTTTAATTCCATTTAATTCATACTAACCCATGCCACCTAACTTAATTAATACTACCCTACTAATTAATTCCAACTTAATTTAATCCATTAAGATTCCAAAAATCATGTAATCATGCTTAATAAAAAATATAAAAAAATTCAGGGGCCAACATTGAGGCTAGTAACTTCTCATTTAGATATAACTACTGAATCTGATATTATTAGGAAAATTATTAATATAGAAAAATATCATCCATTAATTAATGACATAATGATAATTGATGGACATAATAGGGTAAAAGAAAGGCACACATAAAATTGGTCCTCGCTCTGCTCTCTTATATACGTTTTTAAGAACCTTCAAATATCCACCTGGAAGAGCGTGTAGAGAAAAGAAAGGGTGAAGGGGAGATAAACTAATTTTATTTTCTACGCAAAAAAGATATCATGTCTTCTTCATTGAATCCAAATATGTGAAAATTATTGATTTCAAAATCATTTATAATGTAGAGAAAATCAAATTCTCCTTACATCAAGTCCATTTTTTGGGAGCTATTAGTTTTGACCCTAATTTGGCCCTTAGTTTGAATAGTGTTCAATACTTGAGATGTTGCTCATATCATTTGTAAGCGTAAGAATTCTCTAACCTATTAAGAGAATTTACGTTTTGAGAAAACTATAAAAAGGCTTTATCACGTCCCGATGAGCAGTTCCTATGAAGGTGAGAGTGAATTTGAACACTTCGAAAAATTAGAGGCAATATTTTCACTAATCATATTCAACTAGCTTTGTATGGTATGGAGGAATTCTTTGTTTTTTTTTCTAAATTGATTTGAGTCAATGCTGGAAGTGTTAGTAAAGCTTAAAGATTGGGTTTTTATCACATCTTTCTTTATTATTACAATGGAGTTTTAGAGTTTTCTTTATCCTGAATTATTGTCCTCCTATCGTGTAGAAATAACTATTGATGTAATTATTTTAAGAAATAAATATTTCGTTTGTATTCTGAGTTGAGATTTTCAGTTTGGTTCTTTATCTTCAAAGGATGCCGTGAGTGCGCTTTATTTGTACGGAATCATAATTTGAAAGATATAATGGCACCTATATCTTTGAAAAGAGAGACGGTGTCCAGTGTTAATTGACTGTAACCAATGGATCCTTATGCAACTGTGGATGGATAAACGCATAACATTCAGCTTCAGTTTCTCCATTTTCGTCGGCAAATTCACTTTCCGTTTACAAATTCCGATTTTTAGTCGTCATATCTTGACGGATTAGTTCACAAATTTATCTATTAAGCTGCTGAAGTTCGAGGATGGGGTCATGACTCAGGAATTGACCAAACGAAAACGTTTATCCAGGTGTTAAAAGTGACGTCAGATAGACACTGAATTCTGTTTTCCGAGTACATACGAGCTCCAGTCTCCATGAAGGTTAAAAGTAGCTTCGTGTTGCTTAAGAACTTTCGGTCTTCCAACTTCTAATCGTTATTTACAAACTGAACTGTTCTACGATTTATAATCCAGAAAAACCCTAATCAAACACTTCGAAAACCAATGAACAGGATACTATAAACCGAGTCATCGTAGAAACCAGTTTGATACAGAAATTTAATAAATAGCTAAACAAGTATCGCAAGACCTGTAAAATTGTAAGAGTTAAAGAAACTTCCTTAATTGAACTTCCAACTTCACACGCACAGTTGCTCTCATACCAAAAATACATATTCAAGAAACCCAATTTGAAATACATTAAAAGGGTTAAGAATCTTCAAAACATTGATGCACGATGAAAACTTACGTGCCAACCCTGACAGGTAACGAGGGTACAAAAGATTGGTTAAGAAATTATATGCTCAAGGTTTGACAGATGAAAGAAGTATCAACTACTAGAAGAAAATGAAAATCCAAGTCTATCTTCTTGTAGTTTGAGCACTTGCTTGCTCCCTCCTCTGTTTGCCATGGTCATTAAGAATGATGCAAGCGCTTGATCACAACCGTCTCATAAAACCTACGTGTCCGAAAAAACAATACAAGAGCAACAAGGAACCCGATGAAAGCAACAGCTCCCATAATCATAAAGGACAGCATGAAGCATCGAGTGCCAAAGCATTTGTTGCCTTCGTCAGTTGCTGTCTTATCATAAATGTATCCAATGACTCTCACAGAGCACACGTATGATCCAAGGGGACTTGCTATTGCAATGGTATTAAATATCGTTCCCATATGCCCAACTCCAAATATCTCAGAACTGATGGTAGGCATCAATGACCATTGTGAGCCATAAGCAATGCCCACCAGGACTGAACCAAAGTACAGATTCTTGGAAAAACCAGAAGCGACAATTATATGGCCAACCGTCATGACAGCCAGAGTAATGGCCATGAACAAGGGCCTTGCCCATCCACGTCTGTGCAAGAAAATATCTGAAACAAAGCCAGCTCCAAATCGACCAAGAAAGTTCCATATACTCCACAAAGAAACCAAAGAATTTATTTCAAAGGTTGTGTAACCTAGAGACTCTCCAATCTGACTGACATTGTTTATAGTTGCAAGACCAGATCCTAATCCACAAAATATAGCTATAAATAGCAGCCAGAAGTTTCCAGTGCTCATGGCTTGCAAGAGATTCATGTCTTGTGCAACAGGCAACCTCTCGTCATTAGAAAAGTCCCCAGTTTGACCTTCATCACTGGGTAGTTCAGGATTATTTCTAGGACCCCTAGATGAAGAAAACTTGGAAGACATCAATGGATTTGGTTTATAACCACTCCCTTCCAATAAAGCTTGTGCAAATCTATCATACCCCTCCCTCTGGGCTCTTATTGCAATCCCAAGAGGTGAGGCAACTAGAACCAACAAGACTGTGAAGGTAGCTGTACGTGCCCATAATGACAAACTTGTAATGTTCTCCAAAATTATGAGGATCGTGAGATAAGCAGCGATAATCAGAGCCGCTGATGAGAAAGCATTAAGATGCTTCTTGTCATCTCTTGTGCTAGTGTCATAGTTCCTCACCAAACTCATAAGCACGAGAGAGACTGTCGTTGGCGTCAGTGCCAGAAGTAAAAGGAAAGTACTAGGGTGGCCTTTGCATACAGTATCATAGAATTGGATCAGTATTGCACCACTCAAGCCAAGAAATCCCTGCAGACAAAGCCAAAAAATGCTTTTTCCTTTAGAATTTGCAGTCAACACGTCAACAAAAGGTTTCCCTATTACTCTTATCTATTTTACGAGTGGATTAAAAGGGAAAAGCGAAGAAAAATAAGGAATGAACGAATGTTCAAGAGATAACTTCAGCAAACAGATTATGCAGTTATTTGCTTATGGATGTCCTTAAAAATGCTTTCTTTATATGTCTAATCAACTTATTCGGAGAAGGGTGTTCAAGAAACGCCTTCTCTGCGCTTCAATCTAGTGAATCGAAATGAATACCAACTTACAACATAAGAAACCAAATACAGGAGAGACCAGAACTCACCTTCATGATGCCGACAATGGTCCCGCCATAATCACCAAAATTATGAACACCACTCACCACATTTGTGGTGTTAAAGAAAGTCTGTGCATGAGCCCCCAACCACATCAACAAACACATCAACGGTACCGGCGGTCGGTGAATCAAACCAACAACAGCAGCCCATATCGAAAAGTACCCAATAAACCACTGAATAGACCCTGCCAAATGGACCACCCAAGGCCCCCTGAAGACACCGAAACGGCGATTACCGTCGAGAGTGACTGCGGAGTAAAGGAGACCGGATAGGATTCCGGCGTTGGCTCCGATATCCTTGAAGACGGAAACCGTGTCGAGGGTGGATTGGTCGTAGCCTTGGCTGGACTTGAGAACGGAGGAGTAGATTCCGAAGGTGTAGGATGCGCCGCAACTGCACTGGATCCATATGCTCGCTGCGGTAGCTATCCACTTAGTGTTCAGAGCAGCCATGTCCCCGCAACTTTTCTCTTGTTTAGAGAGATTAGTTCGGTGATGGTAGATAAGGCTAGGGCCAAATTAATCATAAAAACTTGCTTGTTTGTACGAAATTGTTTGATGAAACATCAATAACCCATTCCCAGAAACATGGAAGAATTTGATCGTTATGATTACAGTCTACGATCTTGCGATAGTGTAATTATAGAGGAGGGAAATAAAGAAAATGCTAATAATAATTCGATGAAAAAAATTATCAATATTTATTTTTATTTTTAATAAATAAATATAAAATTTAAATTTTATTTTTATTTTTAGTAGTTAGTAGTTACATTATTATTATTATTTATTATAACGAAATAAAGTTTCTTATTTTTAAATAAAATTAAAAATATATAATTATAATTATCAAAAATAAATATAAATATCGTTCAAATAAAAGGATTCGAATTTTTATTGAATTTCGGCTCAAATCGATTAACAAAATTTGTTATACTCGTAGATAATGACGAATGTAATAAATTGGTTTGTTTGGCTTCCTTGTATAAGACAAGATGAATCATAGTGTGGCCTAAATTTATTTGTTGACCTTTTTTAAATTTTAATTAAGCGTCTTAATTTATTTTTAGTTCCACTTTGTTTTTGTGTGATTTTAATTTCTGTTTGATGTGGTTGAGATTGTAATAAAAAATTAAAAACAAAAACATATTTGATTTTATGGTCATATTTCTATTTTTGTAATTATACTCTTATTTTAATAATTTTAATATAATATATCATCATCATCACACCCAGTTTGAAATCTCGCAATGAAGTGGAGTCTGAGGTGGTCTGGTAGTACGCAATCTTACCCCTATGTAGTAGAGAGACTGTTTTCGATAGACTCACATGTAAATGAGACAATTTAAGAGTGATGTAAGTGATAAAGAAAATAGATAAAACTAGCACGATAAGTCATTAAGTAAATAAAAATTACAATACATACTTAAATAAATAAAAAACAAATAACAGGGTATACCTGCTGGCATCCAGATCTGCGAGTACCTGAAAAGTTACAAAGTCTTACTCTACTTGTCTCTAGTTAGGATAGGATTCCTTGCTCAGAGATCCTGAAGGTATGACAATCCTATAGTCCCCACACACCTGTACCGGGAAGCCAATCTGAATGCCCATGAGCCTTGTCCTAGAATTACACTCAGAAAAGGGAGAACGGACGAAGAATTGGACTTCCTACGTGATAATATGTTTATCGCGACCAACATCTCCTCATAACTACTATCCTATTTCGACGAACGCTAAAGGTTACTCTTTTACCTTTATCCGATCACGCCATACTTTTCTATTTCTAGCCATTACCTCAATAAGGACCAACGCAGACAAATCCTTCTTGATCACTTCCCTCCAGTTCTTGTAAGGCCTCCTTTTTTTCCTTTTTGTATTCACTAAGGGCTATTCTCTCATAGCTTTGTATCGGAGCATCAGAAGGCCTCCTACGCACATGCCCAAACCACCTAAGCCTAGTCTCTCTCAACTTGTTAGCAAAACTAGCTACCTGTAGTCTATCTCTCACCTCACGATTCCGGACCTTATCTCTCTTGGTAATGTTACACATCCACCGAAGCATACGTATTTCTGCTACCAATAACTGTCGTGTATGTCTACGTTTAGCAGGCCAACACTCTGTCCCATATAACATGGTTGGACGAATCACCGTTTTATACAACTTTCCTTTGAGTTTTAAAGGAATCTTTTTGTCGCATAAAACTCCTGATGCACTTCTCCATCTGACCCATCCAGATCTAATACGACATACTATATTGGCTTTGATATTACCATCACTCTGAATGATGGACCTGAGATATTTAAAGCTTGTTTTTTGTGGTATGACGTCATCACCAATTGCTACCGCTGCCTCCTGAGCTATCTGGTTTCTCGAAAAGTTGCATTCTAGATATTCCGTTTTACTCCTACTCATTCTAAACCCTTTCGATTATAACGTATCTCTCCAATATTCTAACTTGGAATTGACCCCCTCCTTGGTCTCATCCATTAGGACAATATCGCCAGCAAATAGCATATACCAAGGTATCTCTCCTTGAATATGCTTGGTAAGTTCATCTAGCACTAATGTGAACAACAAAGGGTTTAAAGCAAATCCTTGATGTAGTCAAACACTAATAGGAAACGCGTCTATGTCGTCTGCTATCGTCCTTATGCTAGTCAATGCTTCTTCATACATATCCTTAATTATGCTAATATAGGTCGTAGGAATGGCCTTTGCCTCCAAACACCTCCATAAGAGGTCTCTAGGAACCTTGTCTTACGCCTTCTCCAAATCAATAAAAACTATGTGTAAATCCCTATTTCGTTCTCTGTAGCATTCTATGAGTCTATGTAGTACCTGTCCTACTTCATCATGAACACAACAAACTTGGTTGAAATCATTCATTCTACGTGCTCTGTCCCGTGGTAGCTTGAAAGTTTTTTGTGCTCCCTTTAACTTATCCAAGTCCCTGTACATAGTCTTATATGCTTCTCTTCTAGCCATTGAAATATTTTTCTTTGCCTTCTATTTCGCTAGTCTATACCTTACTCGTTTAATACCTCACTCCTCCTCTGTCGTACTTGCTAAAAAATCTTTAAAAGCTCTCTTTTTCACCTTAATCGTCCCCTGGACCTCCTTGGACCACCACCAAGATTCCATCCGCCCTCCCCCTGCCTTTTACCCTGAGATGTTTTGTGGCAGTTGCCCACACCACGAAGGCTACACCCTCCCATATCCGATTTTCATCCCCGCTCATAGACCATGCTGAATTTGACCGAACGTGAGTCCTAGATTGTTCCACTCTGTCCCCTTTTAACCTCCACCACTTAATTTTACAACAATGCATGGTAAAAAACTGTGATCTCCATCCCTTAATACCTATATCCAAAACTAGCAATTTGTGTTGCATCGATATGCATACGGCCAGAAGCACCTTGCAGTCTTTTCACCATGCTCTAGCACTTATCCTGCCAAGGAGATAGTCAATTTGCGTCTTAGTCGTGCTACTCTGAAAAGTCACTAAGTGTGCTTTGTTTTTCTTAAATAAAGAATTTGCTATAACTAACTCATATGCGATGGCCATGTCTAATAAAGTTGTCTCATTATCATTTCTAGTGTCGTACCCGAAGCCCTTATGAGCTCCTATATATCTGTCTGAAGCCGCCCTCATATGCCCATTAAAATCACCTCCTAGGATGATCTGTTTCGTATTAGATACTTATAGCAGTACCCTATCCAATGCCTCCCAAAACAGACATTTTTGTTGTTCGTCTGAGCCCACTTGAGGTGCATACGCACATATGACGTTGAGAACCACATTGCTAAAAATAATCTTAGACACCATAATCCTATCATTGACCCTTGTAATCTCCACCACTCGGTTTATAAGTTCCTTAACCACTATATTTGTTAAATTAATTAATTATCATTGTAGCTAATCAAAATATATGCAAAATAATATAATTAGAATAATTTACACATTAATTGTATACACATTAAAACGATCACATTACCACATTATAAGGCATCACATATCAAAAGCATTTCAAGCGTTCATTTTGAATCATTTCATTGACAATCTTATTAAATCACAAATGTCATTACACTTCAGATTTTACATATACATTTGACAATACGTGAGAAATGCTATTCTTGATGCATAATGTTTAGAGATACCTGCAGATACAACTTATCCTAACCATAAACTCACGTCCAATTGTAGTAGCTATACTCCAATTAGTCTAACTAGATCTTCTCTGAACCTAAAAATCAACATTGCAATTTTGATGAGTTTATGAACTCAGTGAGTAAACCATTATCGATGTATTCACTCAAGTCAGATACATAGAGACAAGTCATATCCCAATTCAACAAATATTACATACCATCCAGTATTGAATATCACATCATATGCTCATTTACTTTTCAACTGTATTTCAAACAATTCAATGATATGATACATATAACGATGTATATGCAAATGCACAAGTGACTTCATTTTATTTTGCTTTGTTGTGACCAAGCACCTATTTACTGTCCCTTATCCGTTGTGGATATCGGGCTTATTAATAACTGAGCCTGTGGCTCTCTCTACAAAATCCTGAGCTTAAAGCCCTTTTTCAAGTTGGTCACGCCGGTCACCACTCTTTTATTTGACCAGACATTTCAATGTGATGCATCATTCCATATGCCATGTTTCATTCCTGGGAGCTCTTGTCACATGTATCCATTTCATCAGATCTATGTCTGGCAATTCACATTCAATTGCTCACACATTTCATATTGATTCTGGTATTTCACATTCAATTGTTCTCACATTTCATATTCAGCATACAAATCATACATAATCACATCAAATTGAGTTTACACATCTAGGTTAACTCATAGTACGCTCTAGATAAGCTATTGTCTTAGTGATCCGGCAATGTCTGAATGTTGACGATCAACTTGTGTATCTATCTTCATGCAATAAAATAAAATTATAAAAGATGTTCATTATAATTCTTAAAAATATACTAGTATTTTCATTTACAAAAGAAACATAAATCAATTAGAACTAATATAATTATTCTACATTTGTCTAGCAATTTTATCTCGCTTATAAAACAAACCTTGAAGCTATGTTGGAATGATGTTATACTCCACTTGAAAACTTGCATCTTCATTTTCACTTTCCCTAATTTGTTCTTCATTTTTAACACAACTGTCAAATAATTCATTGCTTTGTCCTACATTAGAATATAATTGTGTACAATATAACAAGCAATAATGATATATTTTTGTTTCTTCATATTATAACTCGACATGTTTTTAAGGATGGGAAATCTTGCTTTTAGAACGTCGAAACATCTTTCAATAAGATTTGTTAATGAAGAATGCCTGTAGTTAAACAATTCATGTGCACCTTGAGGTCTTCCTCTTCCTCTATAATCTCACAAATGATATCTCTTACCTCAGTATGGCGAAAGAAATCCAGGCATATTGGTGTAGCCTAAATAAACCAAATAGAACTCACCTAACATATAAAGAATATAATATTAGAAAGATATTAAAAATTAATCATAATTACTACATTTTTTTAAAATAGTAATACCTTGTGGAGGCATAGAAAATTGATTAATTGAATTTGTTACTATTTCTAAAAGAACTCAAAAGTCATTTGCAATACCTTCCCATCCAATCATTACATATGTAAAACGCATGTCAAATGATTAACAACACATAATATTTGAGGTTGGATCAATTCTTTTACCCTTGTATGGTATTTGTTCATCAGTCAAAACATGTGCATCAATATGTGTAGCATTTATTGCTCATGTACAATCCTAAAAATTAGATATATATTAAAATAATTATTAATCATAAGGATATAATTTAAATAGTAATTAACTATACGAATGTACTTGAAAATATGGAAAGAATTTTGAATTATGTTGAATCTCAGGAGGTGTATTAGTAAAGGATGGTGGAATAATGACTCTTTTTGTAAGATGATTAACTGCATACAATATTTTGCAAAAGTACTTCGAAATTTTCCAGGTTGAATGTTGAAAGTATTCTGCATTGACTTTAGTTATCTCACTATACCTTATAATCATTAAGAAATTGCTACTTGTTCCTCCACAATCAAATATCTTATTGCCTTTAAGCCTTCTAAACTCTTCAACTCATCACATAAGCTCAAGAAGATTATCTTTCCTATTCTTAAGTTTTCATAAATCCTCATACGATTCCCATTCAAAGTTATAATATCCAATCATGACCTGGTAGAGTAGAAGTTCTACATGGTTGCTTTGTAAATAAAAATATTTGTTCTCTCCCTCAGCTAGAGAAATAATGATTGCCTTCTTCAGTTCATCATCATAATCTGATTCGAAATATGATAAGAAATTCATATGTCTACAATGTCAACATTAAATAATTAATAAAACATTCAATCAAAAGGTTTAATCAAATATAGACAAAATATTCATACGAAATACAAACATAACATTAAGTCAAACATTCAAACAAAACACAAAACTAAAATGTTTAAAATACAGAATAATGCTTAATATAAAAGTGTTAAATTAATAAGAATTCGATACGTAATAACGTGAAAATATAACTAAAGCCACACATTCTAATCCAACTTTTTGTATCTATCATCTTCATAAAAATATCTCTATAACGTGAAGAATCATGTAAAGCCTTCATAGTTTTTCCATATTACACGTAGTCAAAACCTAATTCATCTAAGGAATTCAGATGTTCCATCATTTTGTTAGACTTTTGAGATCTATTATATGCAGTGGATGATGTTTCACTCAGTTTTTTCTCTATTAAATCATTCTTCCTTTTTTATTGTCCACCAGTTATAAGCAAAACCTCTTTTACAATATTATAATGTGTCTTCTTTGCCTTCTTATTCTTAGGAGATTTCTTTCTCTTTGATGGAGAACTTATATCTTGATCTTCTTTTTCATTAAACGTGCAATCTTCATCAACATCATTTGTATATTCATCTTCTGTACTATTCGATGGAGATTTAGTTGATAGATGTGCATGCACACCAGTTATAGTAATATCTCCAAAAATATGACACAAGTCTAAAAATTCCTTACATATTTTTTCTTGATTCTGTGACCCATTTTATGCTTCTATAATGATGAAAAAGAAACATGAGAATAAATATTATATAATATGATATATTAATAAAACAAGGAAATATATTACCTTAAATAGATTTTCCCAACATTCATTTGTAGCATTAACTTCACCAGTAAAAAAGTTGTAACTGATTCATGTTTCTTTGAGTAAGTTCTTGAAATTCTTTAATATAACCCTTAATCCATTATACTTATTCTTCAATTAAATATCAGTACACTCCTTATTAAATTTTGTTTAAATCCCTGTCTTAATATTCTTCTAACCAGATTTGGAAAACGTAGTAGTCGTTCAATTTACTTTCTTCACTTCTTTAACCATCAAGGAGATTAAATACATCTTTATGGTATCATTCCATATCTATCTTTTTCATTTATTTCCACACAATCATTGGAATCATTCATATTGTTCAAACTTTCCACCACTAAATGTAATCGCATATAAGTGACATCAATCACAACAATTCATACAACGTATTAAATGCTAAACACGGTTCAAGATAAACATGAGAAAATGATATTAAATGTTAAACTGCATACAAGTATATGGAAATGATAGAATAAAAATAAACGTGTAAATTTAAACAAGGTCATAATATATGCACGATGCATGTCATGCTTATGCAAGAACATGTGTTTTTAACACATTAAAACATTATATAAATCACTATAACTTATTCAAAAAAATTACTAAAAGAAAAACTTGAGTTGAGAAAGAATAATTCCACTCATAACATTGAAAATTGCTTCAATAAAACCAAGGAAGATTTGGAATTTTGAAATCACACTAGATGAGTATGAGACAATAGCTAGAAAATCACGTAAAGAAGAAAAACCCATCAGAGTCAATGAAGTATAAAGGAGATAAGATTAAGAGGGTACTTATTTATATCAACACTTGATTTGTACAATTGTCAACATGTAGTTTGAACAAGTGTTTGGTTTGAGAGGATCTCTTCTGCCTTGTTATTTAAAAATGAAAAGTTTCATGTACAATATATGTTTACATTATTTCTTTGGTTTTATAGAAAGGGAGATAAAAGGAGAGAAAGTTATTGTAGCAAAGGATCTAGCACCCAATCTTTGAACTTTATATGTTTTTTCAAGTACCCAGATACAGAAATTCCAATCTTTCTCTTAATGCTAGCTTTCTCTATCTAAATTTTGTCTGTTTACTCTCAATAGGGTGAGAAAGACAAAGTCTTTTTATTCGTGTATGTATTGTCACAATTATTGGATGTACGTGGAGGACTAAACGGTAAACTTTCGTGATTTGCTATATATAGAAAATTGAAAGAAAACAAAATAACAAAAATATGCTACAGTAACATAACAGATATGTATACTATACATGTTCTATAATATAAGCTGAAGGACAAAAACAAAAGCTTTTGAGCTGAAGGACAAAAACAAGAACTTTTGAATAAATTAGTCAAAATAGAATGGTGAGTTAAATAGACGCCAAAATCATGAATACATACACTATTTTATATAGACTTGCGCATTTCAACAGTTTCTTTCAGATGAAAACATCTGTATTATGTTTCTTAAATATAAAGATGTAGTATCCAAAACATCTATCTCAAATATTGTAGTGTCTGGATCATCAATATTGTCAGACTATTATGATGATGGCTGTTCAGAAGGAAAGAACTCACACCAGAATAAAAAGGCAACATACATAGAGTCTTATCGAGTTATCGAACAGACCTTGAGAAAGGCCAACTTGCAAATGGTGGATATGCTTATCGTCATCTGCTATATAGAAAAGTGAAAGGAAACACAATAACAGAGATATGATGTAGTAACATATGCATAGTACTATAGCACAATTAAAACTAAATTCTTTAATTCACTTATTGTTTCTGTCAAGACGAAGATCATTTAAGTGATGTGGGTGTTAATTTATTCTCAGCTTTGAACACAAGTAATAGCGATAGCAAATCAAGCAATAGATTCGAAAACACACACAAGCAACATAAATGGATATGCCTATCATCATCTACTATATATAGAAAAGTGAAAGGAAATGTAGTAACAAAGATATGATATAGTAACATGGGCATGATACTGTAGCATAATTCAAACTAAATTCTTTAATTCAAGTGTTGTTGTTTTTTGAAATGACGAAGATGATTGGAGCAATAAAGGTGTTATTTTATTCTCTGTTGTGAACACAGGTAATAGCAATAGCAAATCAAGCAACAGATACAAAAACACACACAAGCAACAGATACGAAAGCAAACCTAAAGAAATCGTGGCAAGCAACAAATACAAAAACAAACCTGGAGAAATCGCAACACCGCAGAAGATGCAGAAGATGAAATTGGCGCAAAGTGAGAATGATTTGTTTTTGTGTGTTAGACTATTTTATGTCCCATGTCACTTATAAATTTGAGTCCAATTAAAAGTACCCAAGATAATGGTTATTGGGTATTATAGAATAGGTCTCAAATGGGTCACGAACTCTTTTCCTCTCTCTTCCACTTACCAAAGGACATGTCCGTTGGTGATGCTATATAAGTTGAATAAACTTATTGAATGATAACATTATGAACCATTGAAGAATTCTCTAACGGAAGAAGACGAGAGGAAATAAAACTTGTTTAATCAAATCAACATCTAACGACGAAACAATCATGGATACAGGTACGCAAAATGAATCGATCCATAAATTGATTTTACAATTGGTATCAGATTCATGGTGTTGCATTATTGTTGTCTGCCATTCACCATGGTTGTCTATGCTATTTATGACGATAATGTTTCATGATTTGTTTTCTACAGTATTTTCTACCGTATATGTTTCTGATACAGAGCATGGAAATGTATTGGTTGTTGTCTGCCGTAATGATTGTTTTCTGTATTATAATGACCATGTTTGCTTCGTATACGACATCAATGTCGCACACTTATGTTTTTTTTTGTTCTTGTATACTGAGAAGATTTCTGGTGTCAGATGAATCATTGTTCTTATATTCCTATACATGTTCGAAATTGGTTTTCGTATATTACATTGAACTTTATGTGAAGTGCATTATCAACATAAATGTTTTTTAATGGATTGAAATTCCAGAAACCATAATGAATGTTCAGTGTTGATAAGTGATGTGTATGGGTTAGTGTAAGAAACATAAACATGAGAAAGAATTAAAACATTTGTGATTATGGTTGTTGATTATTACAGTGATTTTTCTTAAACCCGTGACAGAATGACGTTGAGATGCCTTATGGTTTGAAACAAACCTATGAAAGTTATTTATAGAAAAAAAAGGAACTGAAATAACTTAGAAAACAGAGGCATCTGGAGTGCACGCGCTAGACGTTGCGCATGGAACATTGGGCGGGCTGAGGCCGGCCCCCGTGCACTGCACGCGCCAGATGCTGGCCAGACGGGCTTCAGGCAAAAAAAAAAAGCTTCTAGACTAACTTTTTTGATGAGTTTTGGGCCATTAAGTGTTATATTGAGTTAAATAGATATTTATGGCCCAATTATAATAGATTATTTAATTCATAATGGATTTCTTCATAATATAATTTTGGAAATTAGTACCATATGAGACATTTGTTTGGTACTTTGAATATTTTATGTTGGATCCCGTTTCTGGAACCCAACTACTTAATCCGAAACTCTCATACGTACATATGATTCCTTAATCTCCTCTTGCTCTGATACCACACATGTTGGATCCCGTTTTCGGAATCCAACTACTTAAACCGAATCGAAACATATCGTACGATCATACCTTAGCTAACATCGCTTCAATTTTTTTTTCAATCCTTATTATTCTTTTTACACATCATTCAAAGTAATTCAATTTTCAATTTTAAATCCATAAATTCTTCAATCCATTTTATACATCAAATTCCATCATACCACATTCATATTCGAAACCATTTTGTCATTCACCATAA
>JANKYE010000009.1:27167591-27180646 GCA_032467995.1 Erythroxylum dillonii | reverse complement strand
ATCTGGATGACATATCTGCCCCATACCCGCCCCGTTGTCATCCCTAATAAACTCATCGTAATTTCACCTATTAGCGAACATCTTGTTCTTGGGCCACACCCTTGGGACAAAGCAAGTCTCCCCTAGAAGATATACGGGCCTTATACTTTCTTCACTTAAACAATGGGTGCCTGGATCCAATTTTCACGTGGGAACTCTAAACACAAAACAATCATATCCTTTGAACCCATAATCGCCTTAAAATAAAGCGAGTCTTTGGGTTCAGCCTGAACGAAATGCTTGTGCTTAGTCATCTTGTTGAACAGGCGAAAGGTCGTGTGGAGAGCGCATGGCAGGGCACCTGCAGGCACGAAGCGAGCACGCGAGATGAAGGCTCACACGTGGACGAGTAGCGACACTAGAGCTTTGCCAATCGAAAATACTTTCTTAGTATGACGTATGAGCCTAGATGACGATGGTTCATAAATGGGCATGAACAATGCCACTTCTTACCGAGCCTGCTCTAAGCCTCTAATTTTTGTCTCTCAACTTTTAATTACTTAATCCAGTTTCGACTCAGGACGGGAAAGCACTAAACAATCATTAATCTTCGTGACTACTTTTCTAATCTCACCTTCTTAATTGCCTGCGTCTGTTACACTTCTCGGCTTCTTGTAATCTTCACGTATCTGATTTGCAACAAGATCGGTAAGGTTTTTTCTATACTGCCCTTTTCCTTGCCAGCAGGAAATTTACTTATTAGGCGTTTAGTATAAGTACGGAATTGGTTCTGAATATTAAAAAAAATGTTTGGATTGTAACTGTAATTTTTATATTAATATCAATAATATTTTTTGGTTTGTAATTTTTATATTAATATCAATAATATTTTTTGGTTTGTTGTATTAATAGGAATAAAATTTAATACAATACCATTTTTACCCTCAATAAAAATAAAAATAATTTGCTCTTCATATATTTATTGGGACTATCTCCGTATGATTGTAAAAAAAATCATCAATTTTGTCAAGTAATTTTATTGCAATTTTTGAGTATTAGATGAGCTATACAACCATTTATCAACATAACTGCATAAACAAACAACAACGTAGAAGATGATTCGCTATGTATTTTTCCTTTTTTAAAAGAGTTTAAATCATAAAATAATTATAAGGAAAAAAAATAGCTGATTGGTTTTATGATTCTCGTTCAATCTATAACTATATACACTTTCACATCATCAAATCATATAGTAGATTGGTTATTCTCTTGATTAAATCATAAAATGAGAATATATAAGAAAATGGAGTAAAAGCTTCATTTACAATGAGATGAAACCAGGTTTTATCCAGTTCATTTAATATCAAATTAAAACGAGAGATTTCAAAAAATATACCTGGAGGCGTAGAACAAAAAATTCCTTCATTGATGAGACGTGATAAAGCAGGATGAGAGATCGTAAGGAATTGAAAGGCGATAAGAAAGTAAAGAGGATGGTAGGGCAAAGGTTAGGGATAAAAGAGTAAAAAGTAAACGTGATAAAAACTTATATTGGAATAAAAACTTGATACCCACCTCTCTTGGTGGGTTTAGTAGATCCCTAAATTTAATGAGATAAATCCGTTTCTCTGGAATTGAAAACCCCAAAGCAAACACTATTTTTTACAATTATTCTATTTCTTCGTTCTCAAACCCTCAAACCAAACACCCCTTAGTTTTTATATGATAGTGTACCGTACACTACTTCAATTAATTAAAATTTAAGCAAACAATGACCTATGAAATAAGAAAATCATTTAGTCATTCCAATTTGAAGTCAATTTCGTAGTTCTCAAATATCCTCGTAAATCACAATTTAAAGTTTGATTTTAATTTGGTACAACCAAAGGTTAGATTTTGTTTATTTTATTTAAATTGTTTCTATGTATTTGTAAGTTTAGGAGTTTATTAGCAAAAAATTATATAAGTGACTTTTAATATAAAATTTAAAAACTTAATTGAATTTTCTTACTAAAACATTGAAAGGCTTAAAATTAAAATCAAATTGACATCGATATTTTGATATTACAATCGAGATTATACTTTTTTAAATTAAAAAATTCATCAACTAAGGATAAACTTTTAACAACCTTACAATGTACAGGACCTTTAGTTTACAACTACTTCACAAATTCGCTAGTTAAACAACACAAAACTACTAATTAAACCAAAAATCACCTCCTCTTCACAAATTCCATTTAAATCTCATCATAGTACTTGCCTCTTCATAAGCTTTATGAACTTTCAGTATCTCCTTGGTCCATAAAATGGTGTTATGAGCTAGCGAGTATTTGTCCTGTGACACTCCTATGTGGATTCTATAAAAACTTTCTTTCCAAATTGAGCAAATACAACAATTAAAGGTAGGTCTAATGAAATCTCCATCCCTTTTCATTTTCCTAATGATTTTGCTAGTCCGTTTCAAGATGTCCAACCAATCAATAACAACACAAAACATATTCAACATCTATTAAATCCTACAACATAGTGAAGCTGAGTATTAACATTAGGAAAAAGAAAAAAGATGGGAGATAGTTTCCGAGGTAGAATTACAAAGAACACAAATTTGATTTGAAATATTAAACCAACTATCTTTTGTTTTTAATTTGTTTTCGATAACTAGCCAGTTAATGAAGGAGGATTTAAGAGAGATAATTTTCTCCCATGCTATCTTCTCATCTCTAGTCTTGAATAAATAAAGAGGAGTTATTAAATAAGTTTAATTTTTCAGCCACCGATATAACTTTACCCTCCTCATTAGTATTACGCTAGTAGTTCGGAAGATATTCATCCAATCTCTCTGCACTTGTTTTATTGAATCTTCAATTTTGCCTTTGTATAACTACCTTCACCCTATATTTGAGGGGAATTCTTAATCTTTACTGAGCTAGGTTCTCCCTTTGAATGAGAGGACTTTCATTTATCCAGTTATTAAACCAAAAACAAGTGGATTTCTGATTTCCAACTTGATGCTTGATATAAGGAAAGATCAACTCTCTTTTCTCAACATTTGAACAGAAATCTAAGACTACTCTTTCCCTATTTTCATTTGCCAAGATGAGGTCTCCTTTAGATAATACTCATTGACTCATTTAGTCCAAGGAGCTTCCTAATCATTGTATATTCTCTATATTCTTTTAGTTGTCAAAATATTTTGGCTCATTTAAAGAGGGACAATCCCAATACATGTGTCCTCTTTTGATAGACACAAGTTTTCTCATTTGATTTTATCACCCTTAAAGTTCTTTTCTGTAACTGACCACAAAAAATTCTTGATGTGTTTCTCAATCTTCCTGTTCAATCTTTTAGGTATAAATAGATGTGCACTCTAATGAGTACGTAAACTTCTTCATACTGAGAAAATAAGTTGCAACCTCCCTATATAAGTTAAAATCTATTTTGGCACGCATTGATAATGTTTTAAAACATTTCTAGAAGTTGTAAATATTCTTCATACCTCGACTTTTTAGACAAAATTGGGATCCCAAGGTGTTTGAAAGGCATATTACTCGCTTGCAATCTTGATATTAAACTTAAAATCTGCTAGTTATGAACATACGAGGACATGAACAAACTACTTTTCTGAAAGTTCACCTTTAACACTAACATTTTAGAGAAATCTTCTAATGTAGATATTAGGATTTTCATTGAATAGCAATCATCTCCACTAAGTAGAATCAGATCATCGGTAAAACTCAAATGCATAACTTTCATCATCTTACATTTATAATGTTCCTGAACAATTTTTTCTTTTAAAATTCTCAAGAGGACTTCAATAGCCAAGGTAAATAGGTAAGGGGAAAGAGGTTCCTCGTGCTTAATACCTTTAGCTTCTTTGCTTAGCTTGGAAGGACAACCATTGATTAGATTGCAAAAAGAGTAATGGAAATACAAAATTGTATCTAACCAATGAATTTACCGAAGTAACCAAAAACTTGAAGACTTTTAAGAGAAACTCTACTAGATAGAGTCAAAAGCCTTGAAAAAGTCTATCTTTATTGTACAACTTTTAATAGGTCTTTTGGATTCATAATCCTCCATCATTTCTTGTACTAGAAGAATGTTATCACTAATATTTATGCTAAGCAAGAATTCACTTTATGCTATATGGATAATACCCTTGAGAGAGTCCTTGAGTCTTCCTATTATGATCTTCAAAATAACTTTATAAATTGTATTACAATAAGAAATTGGACAAAAACCATTCATCTCATTTGGGTTGAGTGTTTTTGAAATTAGACAAATATACATTTTGTTCACCTCCCTCGACATTTTGCAATTAAAAAAAAATCATGCACTGCTTTAGTGAGTAAACCACTAATTATCACCCATATACTCTGGAAAAAAATGAAAAAAAAGAATCCATCAGGTCTAGTTGATTTGTTCGGATTGAGATTGAATAATGCCTCCTTGATTTCCTGCTCCATTATCGGCCTTATCAACTCCTCTTTAGTCTTCAGGCTAATATTATGCCTTACATGGAAATCCCTCTCATTTATCCCATAACTCTCTTTGTGACTCCATCCTAAAATTTTTTGATAGTATTTGACAACCATTTCTTCAATTTCCTCTCTCCTAAAACAAATTATTCCCTCTTTATTCAGGAGGTAATTGATCTTGTTGGAATTTCTATAAGCCAAGATTGAGCTGTGAAAATATCTTGAATTAAAGTCATCGCACTTAATCGATTTTTCTATGACTTTTTGACAAAGTAAAGAATGATGATGGTAGAGTGTAGTGTTGAATTCTTCCAACCTTTTAGCTTTATAAGGCTCTTTATAGCAATCATCATGAATTTCCTTAAGTTATCCTTAGTCATTTATAGTTATAGGGTAGTGTTTGTTCCCTTAAAGAAGCTTTGAGCTTTTCTCTAACTAGTTATAATTCCCTTGTCAATTGATAGGCCTTGCAACCCTCAATTTTCACTCCCCAAGCCTCTCTAACTAGCTTCATAAAAACCCTCTTTTTTAGTTAGAAAAATTACAAACTTAAAAGGGGCTTTTGAATTCATATAAGATTTTAACGTTTGTATTTCAATCATTGAGTAATATGAACAAAAGAGGTTTTCAAACCAAACATATGAATATGTGATTCGTCCAATGCTTATTCACTAACACCCTGTCAATTTTCTTCGTTATAAGCATCCCTCCCTATTTCTTATTTTTCCAAGTATATATGTTCACTAAAAATCTCAAGCCCAAGATTCCTAACTGATTAATAACCTGACTCAATTCCTTGTCAATGTCTTTTCTTTTCACGCTGGTTATCTTTGCCTTATTTTAGGACCAAGTACATAATTTAGATCTCCTACCAATACCCCCCATTGTAGCCTAAATTGTTTTAAGATCCTTCCAAAGCATCCTCCTTAAAAATTCATAATTAGAGGCATAAATCACTAAACCCTTCCCAACTACATGAAAGATAGATGAATTGATTAATGCTTTTAAATGTAGTAGTTTGCATAATCTCAAAATTGTAAGCAAACACAATTATGCCATTGTAATGTTGTGAATGATTAGAACTTATGGTCTAATTTTTGCTTGAAAAATTCATACCATCATATAATCTATTCTCCTTTAATTTTATCTCAAGCAGATCCAAAAATCCAAGATTCTTCTCCAAATATACTTCTCTAACAACATATTTTTCAAAAATAAATTCATCCCTCTGACATTCCTAAAAAGGTAGGATATAATACTAATTACTTAAGGGGGCTATAAGTTTCTTACCCTGCCCTTTCCCCCCTTTCTTCCTTATTTTGTTCTACAAGATGAAGGCACTTCTATAAAGATATCTTCTTGACTACTATTTAAACCCTGTTTCATTATTCATCCTCCTTTTTTTAGTCCTCCTCCTCCCCCATATGAGAAACTTTATCTATTTCAACTAATCATTTTATGCTAGAATGTAGTTGCTTCTGAGTCTGTAACTTCTCCTCTGTATCTCCCACCTCCTCCCTGCCCATAGAATGATTAATATTCTCTCTCCTCTTTAACAACTTTCTTTCTTCATTCAAAGACCCTTTTTAAGAGTAACTTTGATCAGCAATATCTTGGGTGTCGTACCCTTTCTATGCTCCCTGTACTAATTGATCATCTTGTTCCTTCACTTTAACTTATCATAAGACACATAAACAAACAACTTCCCAGTAAGTTTCCAAACCCTACCTTTATCTTAAGTTTCCAACTATATGAGATTTGAATTTTAGCTTTCACTAACTCACCATTTTCATTTAGTTTCAAAATTGAGAGAGGGAGCCCATCCTTAATGTTGACCTCTACACGTATTCTCGTATAATAAAAATGTTCCATTTTATAAGTTTATAAGTGAAAACAAATAGTTTTACTAATTGTATCAACAATGAAGCTTAGTCTTTAGAGTATCTAGTATTCCAATAACAATTGTATAACTTTGTGCAGATAGGAATAACCTCAATTTTTGTCTTGTCTAGTTGAATTCTCGGCCTCTACCTCTGAACAAACTTTGGTTGAACCCTTACATAGGGCCTTATTTAAGAATGTCTATTAGATCTACATCATTCGTGAATCCAAACACAGGGGCGTCCTCCTCATTAAGAAGGATTTTGTCAACACCTTTTTTCCCTATTTGACAATCACCCATGAATAAAGTTGCAGGAAAGAGGGACTCTTCCCTAAAACATATCTGACTAGCATTGAAGACCATTTTGGACCCCTCACCTGTAGCATTATCATAGGTGGAGAGATTACACCATTTACCAAAGTAATCTAAAAATGCGTCGGTTTAGCTTGCTATAAGATTCAGTAACTATATTTCTCCAGGATTTAATAACCCTAACTCTAGAGTCCTCCTTTCTCTAAAAGGTAGAAGGTAGAATCTGAGGCTGCTAAGCCCAATTTTCCTGATTCTAGGGATTTTTGAATTGAGGGAAATTCCTCCTCATATAAGACTTGTGACTTAGAATTCTTCCTCTGAATCTTCTCACTTAGATCTAGTATTAAATAATTGCTACAAATCTATGCTAAAAATCCCCAGATCGCTCATTATTATTGCTAAACTCACCTTCTCTGTCACCTTCGCCTTTGCTTTCGTTGCCTCTCATTGCCTCAAGTTACCCCACGTCACCTTCTTCTTTTTGACACCTTCTCATCACCTTACTTCATTATTGCCACTATTAGTTTATTTTTCATTATCGCCACTATCAGTTTATTTTTCTTGTTCTACTTATATTCTTATGTTCATACAAGTATACTATCTTTATTTATACACATTTTTTGAAATTATGTGGATTTAATTACTAATGTTAATGGTCAATTATGTAACACTTTCTTTAATAATATCATGATGTTAATTAAACTCTTTTTTTTCTTTAATGTTCGAGATTTATAAGAGAAATCATCAAATTTTTTTCATGTCGGGATAGGATCTCATATCGCTCGTAGCAAAAGAAAAAATTCATAAATTTTTAAATATTAAAATCAATTTAAATTTTAAAATTTGATTAATGTATAAATATAATAAAGAATACATTTAAATTCCAACTTTATTATAAAACTTAATTTTCTTTTATGTAGCTCCTCTCAAATTAATTTCTCAAACAAGTTAATTGTAGCCATTTTAGTTGTATAAGTATCTAGCTTTATTAATATTCACCCAATAAATTGCGAGAACCCTTTAATTGTTGTAAACATGAATAACTAATAAGTGATAGTTCCTTTAGAACCTATAGTTATTTATATTGAATTTGATCTTTTAGGAATTTAATTTAATTAAAATTAAAATTAAAAGACATTCAAGCTTATTTTAACTTAATTGGTATCTAATTATAATTAATTATAAATTCATCTCAACTTAATTAGTCCTTATTTTTATGAATATATTATAATTGACATTAGAGTATCTCAAATTTTACAATCAATTTAAACTTGATTAAATTAGTTTTTCTCTCTTGAAGCATATGTTATGTGTTAACTATTAGGTTCTTAATTTTATTGGCAATAAATAAAAACTATAATTCCTAATTGTATTTAGTATTAGATAAATTCAACATCCTTAATTTATTTTTAGTTTTCTAATTAAATAATTTATCTATAAATCAATATTGATGTCTAGTAACACATTATAATCATCCAAATGTTAAGAATGTTAAAAGTGTTTTGACTAATCTTTTTGTGCATGATTTTCTATATACTTCAATCTTTTCATCATACAAGTTTTTGTTTAGAAATAAAATATTGAATTAATTTCTATGTTGTTTAAATACAGTCAGTTTAGTTTTCTAATATTAGTAATTAGTTCTTTTAATGATATTTAAAATTTATTTTAAAATTTTAATTTCATTTTGGCTAATAGTTTTCCAAATTAATACTAAACAAGACATTAAAACATTCTCTTTAATTACTTTAAAGTGATGAATCCTAAATTGATTATTTAACTACCTTCATATGGCTTATTTCATATCTAATGACTACCAAATATGTTATCCTTGACTAGGATAAGTCATAAATAGTATCAAAATACAATAATCTTTATAAAAGATATTTTGAAAATTTCAGTCAAATTTTCATTTATATAATCATCATATTAAGCATTTTCATAGACATATAAGTAATATTCCATATAGAAGTCTCATGTCAGGTCAATTTAGCAAACTTATTCTCTAATAAGCATCTACATGCTTATTTAAGTATTCTCATACTTTATTATATGAGATTGATTATGCTTTTCATAGAGAAGAAACTCAAAGTGTTTTAGTCTTTATACTTTATTGATGATCAATCTTAAGAAAGCAACGACAATGAAAATTTTGAGGATAATATTTAATTGCAATATAAATCTTATAATTATGATTTCTTCATAATTTTATTTACAAATTTATTTATCTCATGAACTTTATCTTATATCTTAGTAAATTAAACAAACATGTACAAGATAAAAATGAATATAATTAATTATGTCTTAAATATACAACTAATTGATTAAGTGTTGGGACATGAAGACTTCGAGTACAACATATTAAAGAAAATATTTGTGAGCTTTTTTATTGACAAAATAACTCAACTTTTTTCATGATCTACCCCTAATATTAGATGCAATAATATCCTAACATTATTGCATGAGAAGATTTTAGATATGATCACTATTCTTAATGACCTTTATCCTGATCCTTATGCAAAGAAAATATCTATTGTTGATCTTATAGCGAAAATTATTATTATTTTATTTTAAAATTTTCACCAAAATATATTCTAAGAAAAGATCTCCAAAGTTTACTAAGAAAAGATCTCCAAAGTTTATTAGATTCTCATTATCTTTAACTTATGACTTTACTAAGAAAAGATCTCCAAAGTTCCTCACAAACAACACCTAAGTCTCTAATGCCAAACAACATCAACCTCACTTGTTTTTCCCTAAAGCCCCAAGTTGTTCAAGTCAATGAAAGGACCTTTTGAGTTTGAGGAAGCTCTATCAAATCCTAAACAATACTTATAAAACTGAAACTTATGAAACAACTGCTATTATTACTGTTTATTCCAACTCCAATACAAACCATTTAAAGCATATTTTGAATAAAATCTCAAAATCATGTAGTTGCAATCCCTCTTTATCATTATACAAATCTTTGAGTTTATCATCATTAAAGGATTTAGATTTTGAGTCAATTTCTATCTCTTCCTTAAGTTTGTCTTTTTCTTCATCTTCTTTGATCCATAAGCAATAAGATTTGCCTAAACTACCATTGGACTATGAGAAAAGTATCACTAAAATAAGAATACAAACACTGAATCAAACCTATTTATAATGCATACAAACACCAAATCCAAACCTATTGATAATGCACCAAAATCATAATCCTCTAAAGATGAGGATGCTGAAGCTAAAATGTGATGATAGTGACAACTTAATGATTATAAGAGTTAAAAGAATGGCAATGAAGAGCTGTAATGGAGAATAAAGTGAAGGGATATCGATGACAAGGAATTTTGTATAGGCATCTATTTTGTCTATAGAATTTAAGATTAGGCCCCTGATTTAAGATTTGGTAATTTTGAATTAAATTTAAGATAATTACAATTAATACATAAATGAATTTATATTTATTAGTTTTAATTGTAGTTTAGTGAATAAAATTATAATTTTAAAATTTTAAGTATCATAATGTCATATTTATGTTATGTGAGAAAGTAAAACCCATGTTCTAGATCTAGTGAACTCGTGCTAAGTTAGCATTAATGTGATATATAACTTATAGAGACTCAACTTTATCCAAATTTTTGTATGCTCAGAGTTTAGTTTGAATGTTTTGTAAGCATTAGAATTTATTTTAAACGCTTAGAAATGTTAGTGTTCAACTTATGTTTTGGTGAAATCGTAAGGTTAAAGTAAACTTTTTACTCTAATCTTATTTATATTGGAGAGATGATATACCTTAACTGGCTTGCGAATAATTATAACCTATAAACTTTAGAGTCAATAAGCTTATTATTAGACCCTTAAGTCCAGAATACAAAATTGTGTAAGTATTAACGAGCCATTGGTCAATGTTTGGCACTCGAGTTGGCATATAGATGGCATGTTAATGGTGGAATAAGGCAAAAACCTATGAGTTTGCAAGGAAAAATGGAAATCGTTGACAAAAGCTTGAGAGTAGGTGATCGTTGGTGTACAATTTTATTGACTAGTAGAAATCTTCAACAAAAGGAAAGATTTGGATGTGAGACCAAGTATGATGGCACAACTAAGTTGTACTAAGTCTAAGGGTATAATTAAGTTTGACAAGGATGTCCAAAGATATATAAATGTGCAATGCTTATTATAAGATGACTTAGATTGTTCCTAACTTAAGTTATAGAGCAATGTGACTGCACTATAGACATGCTTAGATGAACCATGTATAAAGATGACTCAGGATGAAAAAAATTGAAAGTTCATCATGGTACTTATCTTTAAAATGCGATAATGTGTCAACAAATAGCACGAATATGCAATTAGTGGCTTAATAAAATAATATTACTACCTAATATAGTAGGAGCACTACTTAAGGAGTGAGAAAGTGAATAAGATAATGTGGCAACTGATTGACTTCTTCCAAACACTTGTCTCATGTATAAAAGAGGAGTTAGTAGTCTAAAGTGGATAACGCTCCACTAACTTGGTGGAGTTAGTAGAAGAAGTGGTAACTCTCCACTAACTTAGTAAGTTAGTAGAGAAAGTGAATAGTTTTAGTTTTCTTGATCTCTAAGTTCTTGTAAGTCTATATAATAGCATCATTTATAGTTTATTTGTAAGTAGCATTATACATTTAATCATCTGTTGGAAAGTTGAGAGTTATGTAAGAAAGTTTGAGTTTTGAGTAAAGAGTTGTTGAGCAGTGTTATTGTAAAGTATTTCGAGGAAGAAATTACTTAAAATCTTATGTATTATATCTTTTATGAACAGAACATTAAAAAATGACTTTGTCACATCTCTTTTATTTGTCCCATTTAATTGAGTTAAGCAACATACTTGTATGGTAAGAGTGTAAATGAAATATTTAAACACAAATGATATCAATCATTTGAAAATAAACTAATTTATTAGTTGACAATCACAAAAAAGTTAAGTTAAACTTTGAAATTGAAGTTTAATTGTTATATGAGGTCTTTGATAATTTACTCCAATTCTATAATATATATATTTATATATATACAAGTTTTCATGATACTTGTCATCTTAGATTGAGTTGAGTTGAACTTTAAAAATTAAGTTTAATTGTCACTCTTTAATAATTTCGCTTCAATTCTATTACATTAAAGAAAAAGTCTTTGCTTTTTTAGGTCTCTAAGATTATTCACCACATTCCTCACATCTATAAATTAACTAACGAATTATTAAAGCTTTAATTCGACTTCAAAATCTTTCTCTGTTGGTTGTGAAAGAGAATTTGGGATGACTATTGAGATTTGGGATAACTATGAAAGATCAGTCATTTGATCTGTGTTAAAGCTACAGAGTTATCAAGTCGAGTTAGAGATATGGATAAGGATCAAATCAAAAAGTGTTTGTTGTATAGTAGCCATAAACAGGACCATTTCTAATGTTTTATAAGTCTTGGGCAAATAAAAAAAGGGGTCATCATAAATCAACAATATATAAATATGAAAACTTTTAAAAGATACGTAAACTTTTAAAGCATAGTTTTATTATTAAAGAGGTTACCTTAAATCCCTCATTATGATACAATTGAAGATTTTAATGAGTTGCATTAATTCTTAACATTAAGATTTAGAGAACAACTAAAAAAATCAAAAGAAAAAACATGTAAAGAATAAAAAACTAAGAGAATTTGTCTCATTTTACTTTTTAGGGGAGTCAAAAGTGAATTGCATCCTATTTTGTCTCATTTTATTCTTTATAAGGATTAAGAGTAAATTCTATATTGTTTTTTTTACGAAGGCTAAGACTAAGCCTTATTTTATTCTTTATGAGAGTAGGCCTTAAGTAAGTGTCCTTTCTGCCCTTACCTAAGTCTAGGCCTGGCCATAAACATAGGTTCTCTTTCAAGTTCATTTTCTTTTGATGAAATAAAGTTTTTCTTTAGCCTTAGTATAAGATGAAATTAGATGATCTTTTGGTTCTACCGACTCTTTGGCGTTTGTAAATTTTTTAAAAGGTTTATCTAAATAATTTTAAATACTTTTTTTTAATAATTTGAGCTTTTTGAATATGATAAACCGAAGTAATGGCCGTGTCTAAAGAAAATAATAATTGATTTATGATTGTATCTTATTTTATTTTTCTTAAACTAAAGCAAGAGGTGTGTTTAAAGGATTGGAGCATTATGTTTCTGTTAGGGTGTTCTAATCCTGTATCACTTAATTTTGTCTACATATTTATGTGAAATACGGTCGAAAATAATTAACCCAAACAAACGATCACTCGAAGGAAAAGTACTTTATTTTTCTTAGGGGGCGATTGGTTCACAGAGGGTAATGGGAATGGGAATAGGAATGAATATAGTGAGGAATGGGAATGGATATAATCATTATAATTATGATGGTTGGTTAAGATGAAGGAAT
>JANKYE010000009.1:27137041-27147457 GCA_032467995.1 Erythroxylum dillonii | reverse complement strand
GCCCACACGAGAAGGAAAGTTAGACCACATACAAGTCTAAGTGAGGTTCTATCCTAAAACCAATTAGTGATAGGTAGAATAGTTCACTAAACTCATATATTAATCTTTTATCCTTTTTTTTAATATAGGACAAACTCCCACTTTTATATTTCAACGAAGTTTGTTTTCACAACAAATGCAGGTCGACTTACCAAGATACGCTATTGACAGTATAGTTTTAACTCAATCTATCAGTTTGTCCAATCCACTATTTAATTTCACTTATAATATATAATTTATAAATTTAGTTTTTTTTTCTTTCTCAATGATACGCTTCCCCGTAAAGAAATTGTGAAAATAGAAAAATATGTAATATTCTCGTGGTCAGCATCGCAGTGATAAAAAGGAAAACGAGTGTTGATAAAAAGATTGTGTACGGACACGGGCTCCCCTACATCGAAAGAGTGATGACTGACAGAAACTGAATGGGGCAGATGAGATGGGCGGCCAAGTTGAGCTGGACTTTTATGTTTGTGTTTCCCTTCTCATACCCATTTGGGTTAAAGTCCTTATCTTATCTTCAGTGTTATTTATTGTACAATATTTTAGCCTTCAAGTTAATCAAAATGTTACATTTGAGCTTTGGATACCACTCAACTTCCAATATCACTTCAATTTTGCGTCACTTTGTTGAAACTACGGATTCAAGGAAGAAAGGTGACATCAATCTCATAAATTAGCGTTAAGGCATACGGATATTTCTTACCAAGGGAAGAATCAAGTTGTGTTGAGGTTATCTTCTTCTTTTCATCTTTACCACACCACACATGCAAGTATCTCAAACTCAGATTTTTTGTAACACTGTATAATATAATTTAAGTACAAACAAAATCCCTCCTTTTTTTTTAAGTCGTTAATTATTATTTACACGCACATGACATGCCTCTAACGAAATCTTCAAATTTTTGTACACGGGAATTCGTTACTGCAGTTGATTTTCTTTTGTCGGATTCGTACAATCAAAGTCAACTCATGAAGTCAACATCTACGACCAGAAATGATTTCACTCAATCAAACGGCTGAGGAGGACAGATTTGAGGACGGAGATCCCGTTCCAAACTCCCATCATGATTCATGACAGTAGGAAAACATGGTTGGATTAGGAAATATGAGGTGTCCGGCTTTGGTACGGATTCGTACAACCTATAGTCGAGTTAAATGGGACAGACCTAAACTGGAGTGATTGAAAAGTTTTAAAATTTAATTACCTTTTTTTTTTGTCCAGCCAATAGGACATGCCCCATATGCGATTGTGGGGCCACTGGCTGTTTTGTCATGCTCCTGCCCATTCACATGCACTTGTTAACGTAATCATCGAAGCCAAACCCCTAAACTTTAGCCTAAATATGTCGTGAATGTGTCCTTCTCCTCTTGTTTCAACTGTTAATAACTGAACACTTCTTTCTTGTAATAGTTTCTTGACCCTTTTTTTTTAATTTCTTGAATTGTTATGAATTAACAAATCGTGTTTTGAGTTAGAAATCTCTTTCCTTAATCTTTGAATCACGTTAATTGTTCTATCATGCACCAAAAGGACTGCCAATTAAAAATATTTCAACATCCAATTTTATAAAACAATATTTTTTTTGGATCTTTGATTAGGATATTCACCGGCGGATTCAATGATTAATCCCTTCGCTGATAGGAAGACACCTTACAAGATGTGATAGCTGACTCAAAGATTTGAAACTGCTCCATACCTAAACTCAAAGATAAATACAAATCAATATTTAACATGACATCATTATACCATTTATTTGTATAGTACTTGGAACAACCACAAAATTTCCTAGATATCTTTGTTGGGAACGTCACAAATTAAAGAAACATTGTCAGACGACCTAGTCGATGACTCTATTTTTAACGACTACTTCATGTCATCACGGGTTGAAAACAGCAGTCAAATGAAGTTGTCTGGTGGAAGTGGGTGTCTAGTTAGGATTTTCGCTGGTGTGTAACTTGTAAGATGAAATATATAAAGTTGAGATTTAACTCGCTAATTGAATTTACAGGGTTGAAGTAAAACCATGAAGTGTTGTGTACGACAGGATTTTATTATGTCAAATCTTATCCAATGCCTAAAACAATCATTTGACATGAGTTTAGAGGATGTCATGTCGTTTTGGACAGTATAATAGTGGACAGAGTATCCCCACTGGACACTCACATGCCCATTGAAAATGGTAACCACTATGTCCTTTGTTAATTACTAGGTAAATAAATGTGTGTGTTGGCCAATTGCCACAAGTCCTTCGTCCTGTCGAATATTACAACAATAGTTGTTGATAGGGCGGTTACCTATACAGACTACCAAACAATACGCGTCTGTCTGGCATACCAATTCAAAACATAAGATATATATATATATATATATAATCATCTTAAGTTAATTAAAAAAAAACGCAATTGTTCAACATAAGTATTTAATAATAATAATAATAATAGAAGCATACAGCTCATTGTGTATTTGTGTATTCATTCATGAGTACCATGAACCAAAACAGAAACATCTTACAGAAAAAGATAATCAGATAGAATCATAAAGTAGAAACATAATATCCATGTGGGTTGACGCTAGTCATGGTCAAGCCCAGGTGGTTCAGGATGGTTAAAGACAGTCAGATTGTTTAACGCACAAGCTTATTGCTAATCTTTGATCTTAATCTTCAAGGATTTAAATAATTTGGAAGAGTCATTTAACATAATCGCCGTAAACGGAAAGTAAGCCGGTAACTGGCCGGGAAAGGAAATATCACTGACGCTCACCGCTTCTTTTTCCACTATTGGTGTCCCAAAGGTCTTTGAAGGTACATCAAAGTACTCACTGCCTAACGACAACTTCAAAAGGGACACTTGTCCGCCAGTCATGGCGAGTTACCTTCACGCTAGACAAAAGGTGGCCTTTCACTCCAAGTCGAAACGATTGGTAAAAAAATTGAAAATTACAGGATAGGGCCTCAGTGGATGCATGTGCAGTTTATTCATGACTTTGGTTTTCTGTCCTTATTCATTAAATATATATTTTATAAAATAAAAAAAACACAAATTATTGAAGATGTAAATAAATATCGAAACAGTCCCTTCATAACGTGAAATTCCCTATTTACCCCGCGGACCTGGTACGTGAGGCAGCGTCAGTCTATATATTTGGACCATTTTGGAAAAAAAAAGGACTCCGATAAAAAAGAGGCTTTAGTTTTTGGATGCTTGCTTAAAAGCCGAAGGAAGTAGCTGAAAATAATAAGATAGATTTATATGACTGTTACTTGCACTCTCCTATGCCATTAGGCTTACGGTTTGGTTTCTAATCATCTTTTCTTTGTAGATTTGGGTTGGTGGGTTATCCTCATTTTGCTCCCAAACTGTGTGCTTGATTCGGTTGAAAATCTCGGGTCTTTGCTCTTTTATGCTGTTTTTCATGGTGGTTCTGGAGTGAAGTTTAATCTTTTGATTGCTTCTTACCTGGGGGAGTTTTCAAGGAGAGCATGGGGGACAAGAATGAAGTTCTGGAGGCTGTGTTGAAGGAAGTTGTGGATTTGGTAGTAGATCTGAACCGACATTGAAACTTTTCTGTTTGAGCTGGTGTTTTGTTGTGTCTTAAAGATTTGAGTTTTATTGGAATGCAGGAAAACATACCCATTGAGGAAGTGTTTGAGAATCTGAGATGTAGCAGACAAGGTCTCACCACTCAAGCTGCTGAAGAGAGGCTGGCCATTTTCGGTCACAACAAGCTTGAGGAGAAAAAGGTTTGTGTCTTGTTATATATTGAAGCCATTTTCCTTCTCGTACGGTCTTGTGGATTTGTCTTAACTTTAAATTCACTCACCGGTTGTATTTCAGGAGAGCAAATTCTTGAAGTTCTTAGGTTTTATGTGGAATCCTCTTTCATGGGTTATGGAGGCTGCTGCTATCATGGCAATTGCTCTTGCAAATGGAGGAGTATGAACTTGCATTTAGGCGTTCTTTTTTCTTCTTGTGATTTTACCGTATGGAATCTGCTCTGAGATTCTATTAACTTGGTCCCTTTTGTAAACTTTAGGGAAAGCCCCCGGATTGGCAAGACTTTGTTGGTATTATCACTCTGCTTTTGATCAACTCAACCATAAGCTTTATCGAGGAAAATAACGCTGGTAATGCTGCTGCTGCTCTCATGGCTCGTCTTGCTCCAAAAGCTAAGGTATTAACTAATAATATATCCTTATCGTGGTTTACCTAAATTGGGGTAGTTATCATTTAATATATTTGGGACCTTGTCATAAACATGAATGAACTTTGATTAAGAACCCAAAAACACAATAAGTACAACCATGATTGAATGCTTGTGTGAATTCAAAGTGAATGTATTGTGGTAATGAGCCCTTCAATTCATCTCTGGTTTTGATAAAGATCCTTCGAGATGGAAGCTGGAATGAGCAGGATGCTGATATTTTGGTTCCTGGTGACATAATCAGTATAAAACTGGGAGATATTATTCCAGCTGATGCTCGTTTGCTTGAAGGTGATCCACTTAAGATTGATCAGGTGGGTCTTTCATTCTAATTGCTTTTAATGCGAAAGTCTGGTTGACTTGGTCTAGTACTCTAGTTGTTGCTGTCTTCCTGATGTCTTAAATCTTTGCTCTTATAGTCTGCACTTACCGGTGAGTCCCTTCCGGTTACAAAAGGTCCTGGAGATGGCATTTACTCTGGTTCTACTTGCAAACAAGGAGAGATTGAAGCAGTGGTCATTGCTACTGGTGTCCATACCTTCTTCGGAAAGGCTGCTCACCTTGTGGATACCACTAACCAAGTTGGCCACTTCCAAAAGGCAAGGAGGGATAAACGACAGGACCTTTGTTATCCGAGTTACGATGTATGACTGATTTTGATTAATATTCTGTGTAACACGATGTGTAGGTCTTGACTGCAATTGGGAATTTCTGCATCTGTTCGATTGCTGTTGGCATGATTATAGAGATCATTGTTATGTACCCAATACAAGATCGGAAATATCGTCCTGGAATTGACAATCTTCTTGTGCTTCTTATTGGAGGAATTCCAATTGCCATGCCTACAGTTTTGTCAGTGACCATGGCAATTGGCTCTCATAGGCTTTCTCAGCAGGTTCGCTATGACCTTGCAATGGTTTTGTTTAATATATATTGATGAGTTTTCAGCAGAAGATGATGGGACTAGATTGATTAACAGGGAGCTATCACGAAGAGAATGACTGCCATAGAAGAGATGGCAGGCATGGATGTTCTTTGCAGCGATAAAACAGGGACACTGACATTAAATAAACTCACAGTAGACAAAAATATCATTGAGGTTGGTTAGAGAGGCCATTGTTTAAAGTTCAGTGAATCAGTGTTATTGTTCTAAAATTTTCACTGTACATCAGGTTTTTGCCAAAGGAATAGATGCAGATACAGTAGTTCTGATGGCAGCTCGTGCTTCTAGAACTGAGAATCAAGATGCAATAGATTCTGCTATCGTTGGCACGTTGGCTGATCCAAAAGAAGTACTTCACTGCCAAGATTTTCTCTTTACTTTTGGTTAAATCTTTTGATTACTTTCAGCTTGTTTTCTACCTATTTGTTTTTTATTTAATTTTTCCATCTTTTGTTGGCCATATGTTCTAATATTTTTGTGTTAAAAAAAGGCACGTGCTGGGATTCAAGAAGTTCACTTCCTCCCCTTTAATCCTACTGATAAGCGTACAGCCTTGACTTATATTGACAGTGACGGTAAAATGCATAGAGTCAGCAAAGGTGCACCAGAGCAGGTATATTGCATGGATTTTACACCTTGGCCTCTGGCTCTTGTGAGTTCTTACACTAATTCTTATCTTTGAATGTGGTCCTTTTAGATTCTAAACCTTGCGCACAACAAGTCAGACATTGAGCGAAGAGTTCATGCTGTGATTGATAAGTTCGCAGAAAGGGGTTTACGCTCCCTTGCTGTTGCATACCAGGTAATAAGAAGCCTTTTGAATCCCTTGTGGTTTTATGTTTACTGTGTTATATTCTTACTATACCTTGTTATTGTTTAAAGTTTCTTATATTATTGTCTTTCATTGGTTACTTGCTTCTATTATACAGGAAGTTCCAGAAGGAAGGAAAGAGAGTTCTGGAGGCCCCTGGCAGTTCATTGGCCTCATGCCTCTTTTTGATCCACCCAGACATGACAGTGCAGAGACAATAAGGAGGGCTTTAAATCTTGGTGTAAATGTGAAAATGATTACAGGTTTGTTCTTTTCTAAGTGGACCCCTTCAAAGTGTCCAGTTCTGTAAATATTCTGAAGGAAAATTCGTATGGGATTCCCATCTTCCATTAAGCTGAGTTTGCAACGTTGGTTGTTAAAAAATTCACCATAAATTCCTGAGTTGTTTTTCTAATTTTAACACCATCCATGTTCTAAAAATGCTTAATTTATATCACCTTTCATGTTTTACGTTGCTGAAACTTGTGGCTTTTACCAGGGGATCAGCTTGCAATAGGAAAGGAAACGGGAAGACGATTGGGAATGGGAACCAATATGTACCCTTCATCAGCATTGTTAGGACAAGACAAGGATGAGTCTATTTGTGCTTTACCAATTGATGAACTGATAGAGAAAGCTGATGGATTTGCTGGCGTTTTCCCTGGTAATTTCTTTTACATTTTCCCCTTAGTAGTTGATTTTACTTTCACTTTGGATATCCAGCTGGTTAATGGAATTCAATAAATTGGTCCATTGGATTCAAATCTTGGATTTAGTGTTCCTCGCTAATAACTAGTTGTAGCCAAAAGTCCAAGAAAGATATGCATAATTAACTAGTTTGATATATGGTGTTATTTCAGAACACAAATATGAGATTGTGAAACGCTTGCAAGCTAGAAAACATATCTGTGGGATGACTGGGGATGGAGTTAATGATGCACCTGCTCTTAAGAAGGCTGATATAGGGATTGCTGTTGCTGATGCAACTGATGCAGCTCGTGGTGCTTCTGATATTGTCCTCACTGAGCCTGGCCTTAGTGTTATCATAAGTGCTGTCTTGACAAGTCGGGCAATATTCCAGAGGATGAAAAATTACACAGTAAGTGTTGACTCATGATTTTCTCATGAACCAACTTTTTTAGAAAGGTTGACACAATTGTTCTGGATGTTTTTTTTTGCAATATGTTGTTTTATCTGTGCCCTTTTTAGCATTACAATTTTTTATTACCTATTAATTTTTTGTTTTTTCATTTTCTTTTTTTGCAGATCTATGCAGTTTCTATTACTATTCGTATTGTGGTACGTTAGGCTGCCTCAACTTTTTCTTTTTTGAAAAATGCCTCAATTAGTTTTGCTAGTTATATAGATGAAACTTTTCTAACATGTTATCTTATTTGCATTTGAATTATGAGAAAGTTATCTCATTGAAAATTTCCATCATTTCTGTTACTGATTTTCTTTTATTGTACTTGTGGCAGCTTGGTTTCATGCTATTGGCCCTAATATGGAAGTTTGATTTTCCACCATTTATGGTGCTTATCATTGCCATTCTCAATGATGGTTAGTTATTTTCTTTTTCCACTCTTGCAATCTTTGCACCTGTGACATGTACACCCACACACACACACACATATACGAGGACCAACTATTGTATTGAGAAATAGTCCTGAAATGAACTTGAAAATATGCTGTTGGTGGTATTGGTTTGGTTGAAATGTATAAGTAGGAATTCAGTTTGATATTTGTCACAGCTTGTTGCTAAACATGTAGCATTTTATCTACTATAACTGAAACGTTTCTCTTTTGCTAATTGTTAGGAATCGGAAAGTTCATTATCTATGGTTGATAGATTGGTATTTTGATCATAGCATGTCTTCGTTCATTAACTATTAGAACTATGTAATTTCAGGTACCATTATGACAATTTCAAAGGATAGAGTGAAACCATCTCCCATGCCAGACAGCTGGAAGCTAGCAGAGATTTTTACCACTGGAATTGTTCTTGGTAGTTACCTTGCAATGATGACAGTCATATTCTTTTGGGCGGCATATAAAACAGACTTCTTCCCAGTAAGATGACATAACATTTATTAAGCCATGAATTTTTATGGATAAATATACAATGCAAATATATCAGATCAAAATCTGTCTAAATGCTTAAGTTTCATTGTGTTCTTTGCGTTTTTGTTTTTGGACATTATATTTCACAAGAATACTCTTTAAGACTACAGTAACTGGAACAAATGAGGGATATATCCCCTGCAGTTGAAAACAAGTTAGTTAAGATGGGGATGTGTGATGTCTTGTACATACTGTTCTCAGCTTTATCAATTTGCAAGTTTCTTAACTAAAGTATCAGCATGTATCTGTCATGATTTATGTTGTCACATAAAGCTTTGAATTTTATTTCCCTGTACTCAACAGTTAATATGTGCTCCTGTTAATTTTCCAGAGGGTCTTTGGTGTGTCAACTTTGGAGAAAACTGCCCATGATGACTTCCGCAAGCTTGCATCAGCTATTTATTTGCAAGTGAGCATTATCAGTCAGGCACTTATATTCGTGACGCGGTCTAGAAGTTGGTCTTTTGTTGAACGTCCTGGGCTACTGCTTGTAGTAGCATTTGTGATTGCTCAGCTGGTGAGGCTATTTCCTGTTCATTTGTATATAGATGCTCAAGCAACTCTAGTGAAACTGAAATGCTAAACCTTCAATTTTCTGCAGATTGCCACTCTAATTGCGGTCTATGCAAATTGGAGCTTTGCTGCTATTGAAGGGATTGGTTGGGGTTGGGCAGGTGTCATTTGGCTTTATAACATCATCTTCTACATACCACTCGACTTCATTAAGTTTTTTATAAGATATGCTTTGAGTGGAAGAGCCTGGGATCTTGTCATTGAGCAAAGGGTACTAGTTGCATTGAATTTCGTTGTGGTTCCTTAGAGCAGACTGACGTTTTAAGTCTACATGTTTATTGTATGTGCCTAATCTTTTTTCCTGTGATTAATTTTCTCGATTTGTAGATTGCTTTCACAAGGCAAAAGGATTTCGGCAAGGAACAACGTGAGCTTCAGTGGGCACACGCACAAAGAACACTGCATGGGTTGCAGCCACCAGATACAAAGATGTTCACTGACCGGACTCGTTTCACAGAGCTCAACCAGATGGCTGAAGAAGCTAAAAGGAGAGCTGAAATAGCAAGGTATGCTGGAATTTTAGCAGTCCATGTTTTCAGCTTCATACATGGTTATGTACCTGAATGCCGTTTTGTCTTGCATTGACTTATGGGGCATTTGAAGAATTGTGAGAAGCACATCTGGCAGAATCTTACCTTTTTTAAATATTATCTTTTTGATGAACTCATATTTTCTATTTGAGGATTAGTCCTTGCTGTAGGAATAAGGAGTTATCACATCATAAAGTAAGCCTGCCAGATGGTGTGAAATGTTGTCAGCTTCCTCATAAGTTTTTGAATCTTTGTTACATATGTTGGCTTTTGGTTCATTGGAAACTTCTCTGATTTTGGTGGAATTCTCCAAATGTACGTGGTTGCAGGTTGAGGGAGCTTCACACACTCAAGGGTCATGTAGAATCAGTGGTGAGATTGAAAGGCCTCGACATAGATACAATTCAACAAGCCTACACGGTCTGAAGATCAGGTGTGGGGATATACACAATAATTGTGCCTTTTGCCAGTAATGAGAGTAAAAACATGTAATTGGGATATTGTAGTGAGTTTAACTTGAGCAACATTGCCTAATTACTGCTACTGCTTTAAGAGTCCTTTAGCTCTTGGTGCTTTTGAGACCTTCATTTCTTGTCTCATTTACCTTTTGCAATGTATGGAAGAAGGACAAGCTTGTCTTTCTGGCCATTTATGTCTATATCAGTAAGGTTATGGCCTGTTGGTCGTTTTCTTTACCGCATTATGTACACACCCATATAGTTGGGTAATTACCATGGACTTAATACAGTTGGAACGTGACAAACTTTCAAATTTATTGTGGTAATTATCCATATGTCTACTTGCATTAGAATAGTAAGGGCATATATAAGACACATATCAAGCTTTTAGTGATGTTACTAGAGAATATGTGTAATATTAAAGAGACTTGGTAACTATTAATCTAGTAATTTTTTTAATTATTTTTATTTAATTGTTGATTTTTTATTTTCTGTGCTTATACAAATTTAAATGTAAGTGTGTGACTCTCAGTGAATGACAAGAATAAACTTCTCGAAGCTTGTGAAAAAAAAAAATCAAAGATTAAGATGCTTTTATGAGCATCTTGAGAAAGGAAGAAGTTTGCTAGGGATCTTTCTAACATTTTAGGTACAGTGTCTTAAGGATAACAGTTAAGACATATAATCAATTTTTAGAGGTAAGCTTACTTTCTTCATCCCTATGGATTTATTAT
>JANKYE010000009.1:26922476-26933620 GCA_032467995.1 Erythroxylum dillonii | reverse complement strand
ATGATTTTTTGCAGGCTGCGATAACTAATAACATTACTCCTACGAAGCTATCAGAAATCGAGACTGAATGGGTAGTTTCAAAAGGTATGGTCCTCACAGTGCATGATTTACAGGCGTTACAAGCTACATCCAGCATGTTACAACACTATTTTTCAAGAGACTTGGTCTTAATTCAAGCCTTGTTTTTGCTCTAAGTCTTGATGAATAGGTCAAACTATAAGAAATAAAACAAGAACGTAAAGGAAGGAAAGGGAGAAAAAGGAGGAATAAAAATTGGCATCAGTTTTTGTACGTAAAATGAGATTTCTTTCCTTTTGGCATTTAAAAAGGAAACTTATTGCAGGGTACAGTATAATTTGGAGAGCCAATGTTACGTTTTGACAGAGAAAGATAATGTCCCTGCAACAAACCAAGTTTTTGAGAAGTTCGATCGATACTTCCTTTAAACTTTAACATGATAAATAAAGGGTTAAGATAAAGCTAACATTAAGGAGAGAGCCGTCAAATAAGTAACACGTTCATGTCATGAGGATCAAAAAGTCTCTACATCGCAATCTACAAATAATCAGGAAACTAGTTATGTTCAATGCAAATATTGCATTGCCATGGAGGTATTTATTGCTCAGAAATCTTTCAAGAATTTAGCTGCCGCACATTAACTCGGCGATCAAATTTATTAGGAATTGAAGGAGAGCAACTTATCTCAATTTTGATTAGTTCGGCCAATGGCCATCCATTTGTTGTTCTTATAATTCCTAATGGTTTGGTAGGTCTGACTTATGAGACGGGATCTTCTGTTCATTTTATCATGTCCCTATCTTGTCCCATGAATCTCAATCATTCATTTGCGCGGGACTAACATAAATGAATGGCTGAGATTCATAGGACAAGATAAGACAGGATAAAATAGATAAAAGATCCTGGCTCCTAACTTATGACACTACTTCTAAATTAACAACTGTGATTGGCTTTTGACAACCACTATGTTACGTCACCATTTTACCATTTATATTACTCTCAAAATCTCACGCATCCGCCGGTCTTATGTTTGGCTACCGACTTCAGTAGTCACATATATTTTCGTCAGCTCTTATAAAATGTTCACTAGAATATGCCATATCATGCAGTCTCTTTTTAATTCATAATAATACCCTTCAATGTTTTACTTAAGTTGCATTACTAAATTGTAAATACTTAATTATATTGTCATTGAACAAACTAATAAAGTGGAAAGAAATCGAGAATGCAGGGGGTACTTTAATTTTCCTCATTGTAATATCAAGTGAGACTATTCAAATTGTGTACCTTTAATTTTATCAAATGTAAACAATTACATTGAGAACTGAAAACTTAGCCAACAAAAAAAAACACCAGTTGTGTGGTCCTATCAAGATTTGAAAATTCCTACGGATTGGATGCTTTATTCTAGAATATTTATGACCAAGGTGCTGCGTTCTTCCACTAATGTGATACTTTTCACCAGCTACATCAACTGCTTTACCATGTACCCTGCTGTATGGTCGACCATATGCAGTTACGCGGATAAATTAGTTCGTATACTCTTTTCCAAAGAAAAAGGAAAGAAGATAAAGTTCTATGATGTTATCATTATGCCTGTTCGTGACAATGCTCAACTAACATTTTCAAGAATACTTCCTAAATTCATTGCAAAAGAAAAAAGAAAGAAGCTAAGGTCCTATGATGTTATCGTTACACCATAAAAGAAATTTTCAGCCCAATTGATGTATATATGTTTAAGTCCATATGGGCAATCTTGTTTGTATGTGTGTAGATAGATAGAAGGTATTACTTAAGGTTAATGCTTCAGTCTCCTATGCCTATAAATAATTTTTTAAGTATTTCCTTCTTCTACTTCTTATTTAGATCGAATTCACGATTATGTCCTCTTTAGAAGTTAAAAAGGTGTAGATCCCAATAACACTATTTTTAAATGGATCGATTGAATTGTTCAAGTCTATAGAACGAAAATGTTCAAACTGTTGAACAAACTAAAGAATTGAACTTGGCTTAGTTACCTATTACACAAGCCATTTTTTTTTTTTTTAATTTGGTGTTAGAAGAAATACGAATTTGGATGTTGGTCATCATCTTGGGATGTGAAACTACCAAAGGCTTCAATTACATTCCAGGAAGACGAATTATATGTTAACTAATGGCGATTTATAAACTAATTCAATTCAACAATGTTGAAATGTCGTACACTTGAACGGTTCAGTGTTGTTGCCCAGCTCATTGGGTAAAGTTAAATTAATTTGAATGACCAATAGGATTCATTCTTTAGCCACATTTTTGACCCTAACAGCACTCACTACAAAGTGCAAACCCTACTTCTCATCAACCTCAAGAAGAAAAAGACAAAAAGCAACTAAAGGGTTACAGGCGATAAAACATCCAAAAGTTTGACCACATCATGAACCTGACTTCTGTAATTAAGAAACTTCAAAAGATGGGTATGGGGGACCCGTGAATCTCGGATGGCTCGAGCCTCTCTCTTTTTACAACTTGTCCTAATCATGGTCTTCGTTGAATTCTTCAGGCTCTTAGTTTATCGTTAAAAGTATGCATAAAAGATTAGTTGTAGAGATTTTTTTTTTCTTTTTTACTGCAATTGGATTTGAGAGTTGACATTTTTGTTTGATGCTTATGCGTTTCCTACGTAAGCCCGTGAGGTTTTGGGTTTCTTTAAAGCAAGTCAAAATACTGGATGCTTTCTGTATATATACAACTAAGGTTCTCATTCAGATGGTAAAAAGGAGCAAGAGAAGAGGAGATCAATTCATCAAAAGGGTTTAATTTATGGAGGATCTAACGGAGAGAATTGGTCATAGAGTTGTCGAAGAAGATAAGACGGCTGATTCTTATGGTGGTCATGAAGGTGGTTGCAGAGAAGATACTGTTGTTAATAAGGTTATATACACTCTTTTTTTGAGCTTCACCTACATCTCTGGTTTTCGCGTTTGTTGTAGTTTTATGATTTGTAGGAAGGTTTAATACTTTATTGCGAGCAAAAGGAACTGCATATACACAAAGACGCACGTTATGCTTCTCTCCCTTCATTCTGTTTCTGTGGTTTTCTTGATGAAGTATTGATCAAGTGTTTGTATGAGCTCATATCAGTCAAGTTTTTTAAAAAATATATAAAATTTAATGCATAAGCAGCAGGTTTCAAATATTTTCCATAGATTAAGAGCAGGGAGAAAGCTTTCTCTTTCTTTCCATGGCACTATTTTCAGAATTTATAATACTGCTTTCTTTCTGAATTTTATGTTAAAGACTTTACTGTAAACGTTGCTTCTCAGGGGCGATTGATCATCATTCATGCCATGTTTATTCCTTTCTGTATAAAATATATAGTAGAAGAAGTTATCGTTGACTTATTTCTTCATATATGCATATAATTCAGGTTGGAAGCAATCTGGAATCTTCTTCTCCAGAACACAGGAATATGAACTTAATAAAGCAGGCAATTAATTATAATAGCCAAAAACAATATATATCCTCTAAGATTGTAGACATTCTGATTGGATTAAGACCACCCTTTGATTGAACCTTTCTCATTCAGTATATTTTTGCATGCCATAATATTACAATTTATGTGGTTTCTAGGAGCTCTATGCAATGGATAAAAGGATTACATCTAAGCATTGACCTGTATACATTTGAGACCTTATATCAACATGAATACCTCTGCCGATATTTTGAGTAATACATGAGACTGACAGTTTTGGATCACGAAAGTGGAAGACCGTAAGCCTTTAAAGTCATGAACTTGGCAATCTTTGTGGTCCCAGCAGAGTCGTTTTAATAGACTTGGGTGTATGAAAATTCCAAGTTTTCTAGTTGTCCAAATGTTTGATTGGTATGATATTCTTGACCATTATCTTAGACAACCAGCGACTTAAAGACTCAACAACTTGTTTCACGAGGTTAGGTTATATAGATAGCTATTGGTTAGTTACTTTGTTTTTATGCACTCTTCCAACATTTTTGCCCTATGTCTTGCAAGCACTGGAGAGAAGTTGGGAAAACCCTAATCATCTAAGCAAACTTATGTAGTCCTTTTCTTTACAGGGTCTTGTTATCTCTTTTCTTCTACTTTTTAATAACATATTAATTATGAAGGCCCTTGAACAGGTACCTGCGAAATCCAATCAGGAGGACACGTCCAGCATGGAACCTGATTCAAAAGTACCATCTTCAAGCCAAAAGACAAAGGTTAGAAGATTTTCTTTTGTTCTAATCCATATCAGAAGCATGCGGGCATTAACTAAGATCACAAAATATTTGAAAACAGCATGTCCTATTGCTTTTCTTGACAGCGATCTTGCATGGTTCATAAGAAATTTACAATTTGGCATATAGTGGCACTTATCTGATTCGATAACCCTTGCTCCTATCATGCTTTTCTGCATTTGATGGATCCAACCATCTCGATGACACGAGAATATATATATATATAAGATTAAGCCTATTGGATATTAATCTTCTTTACAAACAAGGCTCCAGGAAAAACTTCAGAAAAAAATAGGACAATGTCAAAGTTTAATCCTATTAATTTTGTCTAATTTTAATTCTAATCATGTTCCCTTGTTTGTTCATTTGAAACAAGAAAGAAGACCAAAACACCTTACAAGCAAACAAACAAAAAAAAGACAAGCTTTCTAGGAAAAGGAATATAGAGTTTATTTCCTTTCCTAAATGTCTGTGGATTTTGCAACTATAATTCGTTTTAGAGATAATTTTATTTAAAATAAGGGAGGAGTATATTTTAATAATTATTTTTAATTTAATTATATATTTAAATTTTATTTAAAATATTAATTGTACTAATCTACTAATTAAAGGTTAAATCAAAATTCAAAATAACACCCAACTATTTACAATTGTGAATATGATTAATCTTTTTACATTCTCTTACAATTATAATTGTTATAATAACCAGCAAACAATCTAATCTAATACATATTTAGATTCTTACCTTATAGTTATGATTTGTTATGGAATTTTCAATATTGTACAAGCACTTTAACAAACTATTCATAAACTCCTCTGGTAGACTTTCACTAAGTTAAAACTAAACATGATTTAAACTTTAGTTAGATGAATATGTCATAATGATAATAGTAATTCATACAACTCCTTAAACTAATTAATGTTAACAATTTATTGTAAATAAAGGGTTAGATTTAAATTAAAAGTTCTAGAAAGAACCTTTTTACAATATATGCAGCCATTGATAAACTTGTTTATCCTAAATTAAAAAGAAATTTACTTTAATTTTTTCTCTTTTTTCCTCTTTAAAAAAGAAATCGTTGTGATGACATATTATATCCGTAAAAATAAAATTATACCTTTTTAGGAACAACAAAACATTTTTAATAGCAAGTTTACGTGAACTAACATAATTAATAATGTGAATAACATTAACGATGAAACAATGTATCGCATTGTTGAGGTGAAAGATGAAAATTTACCAACAACACTATATATTAAATTTATAATTACATTTTTATGTTGATAAGCTTCATCATTCAATAAAAAGTGTTTGCATTTTCTTTCTTCCTTTTTTTCCCTTTCTTTTTTAAGAAATGGATGTTAGCAATAGAGTACACAACAATAAGAGAGAACTTTGCCTTTTAAAAGTCTACTCCACCCTTTTCTCACCTTAAGGATTTAAATTTGGTTGAATGAGATTGGAAAATTACCTTTTCATCTACTTAAGCTAACCCTTAGACTATGTTTGGTTAAATAGTTATTAATGATTATTAATAGAATAGAATATTATTATATTTGATAGGAAGGTTTATAATGGAATAAAATAGAAAATGACGAAAAGGGAAGGTTACATATTATATCATATTTCATCTTAAACAGTAAAAATAAGTTACCTTCAATTTAGAGAGTTTAGAATAGATTATAAAATGATAAATAATATTTTACTATATTATATTATGAACCATTTTTTCAAACAACATTTTACTGTATATATTACATTATGAACTATTTCATTCCTCCCAAACAACAATTTTCTAATATTACATCTATTTACATTTCATTCCATTCTATTAAAAAATCTTACGTTCAATCAAACATAGCCTAAAGGTTTCTCCGTACTTTCTTATTATTTTTCATTTTTCCTCCACCAATATATTGTTTAACAGTTCCTTCAATTTTTAATCTTCAAATCATTAACAATTTGTACTTTCTATGACACATATGTGCAGGATGTTCAGCTTGAATCTGCTAGAGCCCAAATGGGTGAAGTGAGAATAGAAAATCTACGACTAAAAACGTGCTTAAATCAAATAATGAAAGATTATCGAACCCTTCAAATGCAAATCCATGACATTGTTCAACAAGAGGAAATAAACAATCCCACAGAAACGGAGAATAGTCTTCAAGCAACTGATCAAGAAACCGAGCTTGTTTCACTTACACTTGGTTTTTCGAATGATCCCAAGAAAGATGGAAAGAATGTTGAAACTTCCAGCAAAAGGAAAGATCATCACGTTACCAAGGACGGTCTGTCTCTTGGACTAGACTGCAAACTCGAAATGTCAGATTCTGACACAACTGGAGCTGAAAAACAGAGCTCAATAAACAATTTCAAAGAATCCAAAGAAGAATCTAAGGAGAACAATTTGCTTAATAAAGCTTCGAAGATAGCTCGAAGTGGAGACGATGAAGTCCAACAACAGAATCCTGTCAAAAAAGCAAGAGTTTCTTTGAAAGCTAGATGCGACACTCCAACTGTTAGTATCTAAATTTATGCTTTTACAGCCCTATCAGGAGTAGGCTTACCTAAATAGAACTACTTTTTAGTTTTGGTATTGTTGGTGAATATTCTCTTTTTGATTATATATATATAGATGAATGATGGTTGCCAATGGAGGAAATATGGACAGAAGATTGCAAAAGGAAACCCATGCCCTCGAGCTTACTATAGGTGTACTATTGGACCAACATGCCCAGTGAGGAAACAGGTACAAAATTTATTATTTTCAAATGCTACTTCAAGATTAAATGTTGCAGTAATTGCAGTTAGTACAGAGCATTACCCAGTAGACCAAAGGTTTGTATTTATCATTCTCCGCTTGTAAGTACTCTTGCACTTGCGACTTCTTATTTTGTGATGTTTCAGGTGCAAAGATATGTTGAGGATATGTCCATCTTAATCACTACTTACGAAGGAACACACAACCACCCACTTCCTGCTTCAGCAAGAGGGATGGCTTCCACAACTTCTGCAGCTGCTTCTATGCTCTTATCTGGCTCATCATCGAACATCAACCCTACCACTGCTGTTGATCTCCATGGATTGAAGTTCTATCTATCTGATAACTCAATGTCAAAGCCTTTACACATGTATAATAATCCTTCATTGTCTTCTTCATCTTCCCACTCAACAATCACTCTTGACTTAACTTCAACGCCATCTTCCTCATCTCCTTTCACTAGGTTTTCTTCAACCTATCCTCAAATCCCCGGATTTGCTTCAACAAGTCTCAACTTTGGTTCCCGTGAAACTAACCAAACAATGCCATGGAGCAACATGTTCCCTGCTGGCTATGGTAGTGATTCACAACCCTACCTAAGGAACCCACTTGGAATGTCAAACCTCGGAAGAACTCAAGAAGAGAACAACCTTCGTCAGTCATATATCCAAAAATACCAGTCTTCTCTGCCACAGCAACCGTTGTTACCAGATACTATAGTTGCCGCAACAAAGGCCATCACGGGTGATCCAACTTTCCAATCTGCTTTAGAAGCTGTTCTCATGTCTATCATTGGCACTGGCGGCGGTGGCAACAGTGGTGCTGCCTTTGAGGGAGGTAATCAGGGAAGTGGGGACAAGTTTGTACAGAAGTTGAAATAGTGTAAGCACTTTCCAGTGGCTAGTAGCTACTCGGCAACTCGATCCTAAAGGCAATGCATATGCAACAAGCTACTTAAACAGAACGACTTCGTCAACAAATTCTCAACAGGGAAATTTGGTATTCTTGGCACCTTCATCTACGTCAAGGTCTACACCTTCAGGAGACAACAGGGATCGAGCCAGTTAATAATTTGAAGAAACACAATAAATTCTGTGTTTATATAGTTTCTAATTAGCCTATGCTTGATAACAATCGATGAAAGGATTGTGCTTTTAGGAAAATTATGACCAAACTTGTTTATCAAATTTTAGTTCGTTGTTCAAGTCGTAATTTTGAATCTTTTTAGGTCTTTAATTTGTGGTTGTTATCTTACTCTCCAAAATTCAGCAATTACAGGCAAGCAAGAACCTATGCAGGTGGTATAAAGTGGCAGTGCGAAGGGTATAATGATGATATCACAATGCGTAGAATGAAAGTAAAACGTTCGTTTGTACGCCAGCCCAATTCAAAGTAGGGATAAATAATAATTTAGAAAAATTAATATTCTTTTTAATTTTAAAAGTTAGATGATGTGATTTACCTATAAAACTAAAACGTGTTTTCTTTTTCAAGTCCATTTCCTTTTCTGTATCCATATTACGATGGTGTCTTCTTTTCTTTTCCCTCATGCCTTCGAGCCTCGCTTAGTCGCTTTCCTTTTTTTTTTATTTTTCCTCTATGTAGTTTTTTTTGGTTTCTTGATTCAACAATTCGATTCCATTTCTCTAATTCAATCGCAGCTCGCCCTCATTACCCTAACCCTCCCTTCTTTCTCCTTTTCAGCGTCTTCCTTTAGGTGTGTGATTCGCGGTTTAATTCAACTTCTCTTTTACGTTTATGACATCGTTTTTAGCTCTTGTTTACGTCTGTTTTCAAATTTTGCACCTTTTTTTTTTTTTGGTGTAGCAAATGCTGCTGTAGACTCCTTTCTTTTGTATACTGATCCGTTACTTGATTGTCTACTGACAAGCTGTTTGGTAGGGAATCCATCTGTTTGTCCGACTCTGATTCTGAGGTTATTACTTGCGATTTATGCATTTATGCGGTGCGAATGAAAACTTTTGCTAATTTGCATTCGTGGACATTTTAGTGGGTAATTTATTACTGGATTAATTATTATAACTGTGCATATCGACGAAATGGATGTGCAATATCAGTTATTTGTCAGTGTCTGATGTACAATAACCTTTAGATTAAGGTCTTCATGTCATCTAGGCTTCCAATGACAATGTCGTGACAATCTTTAAGTTGATTTAATGAGTGTTCTCCGAAGTTTACTTTTCTTGGAATATACTGCTTTTAGGCCCGGAAGTTGAGATTTACCTTGACATGGTCGTCACCTAATCTTGTTTTCGCCCATTGTTGGAAATAATTGTTTTTTCCAGCTTTAGTTAACCTTAAGAACTTGAAAACATGTAGTCTGTAGGTGCTGACCCATGTCAACTCCTGCTAGGAAGAGATTGATGAGGGATTTTAAGAGATTGCAACACGACCCACCTGCAGGAATTAGTGGTGCACCACAAGACAATAATATATTGCTCTGGAATGCTGTGATTTTTGGGTGAGTTGAGCTGTAAATGCGATGTTCCCTCTTTCTCCGGTTTCTTTTTCCTTTATTTTGTGCATGGTTACCAGCAATCGATAAACCATTTCTGATTTCTTTGACGACCTGAATTGCAGCCCTGATGATACTCCATGGCGTGGGGTTAAGTAACACTTATACCATGACTTCCACTCTTAGGATATGCACATGCTTGTTTTGTATTTGCTTTCTGGAATGTACTATTCCTTTTCATCAGTAATGAAATTTTAGATCAAATAAATCATGGATATTATCTCAGCTTTTACTTATACTAAGAATGAATTTTGCAGCACACAGTTTTGGTTGTACCATTTCTTAATTGGGTTCTAATTATGCTCTACCTCACATCTCAAACGATTGGTTTCTCTCTATCTTCTTATACAAGTGTATATATGAATTTTGATCCACAAATTTCTAGATGCTCTTAGAATCAGATTACCCGGCTCGTTATCTAATGTTGTTGAACATGAATCAGCAACTTTAAGTATTGATCAATTTGAGAGGGGGATCTTATTCCCAGCAAACTTTGAAGCCTGTTACCTTCTCATTTGCATGTAAAATATTCTATCTAGTTAAAATTGATGAAAACAATGGGCAGGAACCATATCATGTGACGAATACATATCCAAGTACAGTTGATTGGAGTATCTTAGTCCCATTATTAAGCTTCTCGTTATCTCCACTCAAGTCAAAGCGTTATGCTTAATTTTTTTTTATAAAACCCATTAGATTGTGGTCGTTTTGTGCACCCATACATCTAAACAGTGAATTATAGGTACACTTCTTTCATAGAAAACTATTTCATTTTTGTAATCTGAAATAATGCAGAATAAATGGTGAAAATATAAGGTTCTGAAAACTTTTAAAAGTTAATTTTAGTTAAGCTCAAGCTTGTTTAGACATCTGACTGAGAGGCTCTATAATAGTTTGCAAACTTGTAGCACAACATAATGTTTGGGCACAAGAAGCCTTCTAGAATTCCCCTCAAATTTAGGCTGAATTGAAGTATCCCAGTTATCTGATTCGGTATCATTGCTTCCTGAAGTGGCTGGGTTTTTCAGTTAAAAAGGTGTTTTGCAAAGTACCACAATGCTGTAGTATTGGTTCTAATTTTATGTTACCATTGTTTTTTTTTGTACGTTTGCATGTCAGAATCTTTTTTGTTCAAATTTCAACATATTTTATTGTGGTTTCCTCTCATGACTGAAACAAATTTCTCATACTTTGGAGCCTTTCAGGCACGTTCAAGTTGACTCTTCAGTTTACTGAGGACTATCCTAACAAACCACCAACTGTACGGTTTGTTTCTCGAATGTTTCATCCAAATAGTAAGTTGGACTGAAAAGTGTTATCTACTGTGGACTTTCTGTTGATTATTGCTTCAACTGTTATTTCCAGCTAAGTTTTTGTGTTGGAAATCTGCAGTCTATGCAGATGGAAGCATTTGTTTGGATCGATATTCTACAAAATCAGTGGAGCCCTATATATGATGTAGCAGCTATACTCACGTCTATACAGGCATGCTAAAATGTTATACTATTTGATATATGTTGGGAAAATCGGGTAATTTTTCCCTCTAAAGTAAACAACTAGTGAAGTGAACCGATTCAGTAATACCCAGGAAA
>JANKYE010000009.1:26892629-26908020 GCA_032467995.1 Erythroxylum dillonii | reverse complement strand
TAATCTTTATTCCCTCGTAATCATATGTTTATCACATCCATTGTCCTCTCATTGCCAATTAATTGATTAAATAATATCCAGTTCACATTTGGTGGACGTCACCATCCACCTAAAATACCCTACTTTCCACGCGCCACGGTTGGCGGTTGAGAAAAATCCTTGAGGTATGTAATTATGCGTCAGACCAAAGAAGCAGCACTCTTCCTGCGCTCGCTACGCTCTCTCCCCGCACAACCGCCAATTACTTTTATATGTATTACTATCCCCTGCTACTACTCCCACTGTAACATTACAGCACCTAGTTTGCATCGAACGCCATCATGAATATTCTAATTAGATGTACAATATTAGAACGAGCACGAGCGCAGGAGATAATAGCGCTTAATTTGTCCATGAAAATTTTCAAAATGCCACTTCGTTTTTATTTCTTTAGGATATGTTTGGTTTTTTTAGGATATGTTTGGTTCAGAATTTTATAATAGGATGAAATGAGATGAAAAAATAAAAATTTTATATTATATCATATTTTATTTTAAACAGTAAAAATAAAAAAAAAACTTATATTTGAAATGTTTAGGATAAAATATAAAATAAAAAAGATTTTATACTAAATTATATTTATAATGTTTCATTTAAATAATATTTTACTATATTATATTTTAAACTTTTCTATCTTTTCCAAAAAAACAATTTTTTCATATCACACCTATTTAATTTACAATTCGGTATAACCCATTTTATTCCTTAGGTTATAACCAAACATGGCCTTCGGCTATATAGCATAGAGCGGTTAGAGTACAGAGTAGAAGAAGTAAGCTTTAGATCATATTTCCTTCGTTTCCAAGCTTTTGGTTACTCATGGTACTTCCTCTTTCTCGCTCTCTATTTTGATATACTCTTATTTTTATATAAATTTGTTAGCTTTATATTGCTCTCATACTAGGTACATTGTTGTCTTAGTTTTTGTTATCCTTTTTGATGTAGGATTGGTAGATTTGAGTCTTGTAGGTTCAACATTTGTCAGGTAAGTCACAGATCTGTTGAAAATGGAGCTTCATTTTGCTTCTTCAAACTTTGCTATTAGTTTATCCTTGCTTTTGCAGCACTCTCTTTCTTGTAATTTGTTCTTAGCAATTCTACCAGATCTTTGGTTTTCGGGACTATCTTTATTACTTATTCTTTCTCCAAATGATTCCTTTTTAGGGTTATTTGTTTCATTGCTGTGCCATTGTTAATTATTTAATGGCAATTAAGTGTGGACTATGGAGTGAGCTTTTACTAGTTAATTTGGGTTTGCTACAATTTACTTTAAGAACTGTTGGGTTTGGTCGAGAATTTGGGAATTTTCTGTTGGGTTTGGTCGAGAATTTGGGAATTTTCTGTTGGGTTTGGTCGAGAATTTGGGAATTTTCTGGTATGTTATGATTCCCTTCCCCTGTTTGCTTGAATTGTATTTCATGTGATTTCTTGATCGTTTGATGCAATGGCTTGTAGATGGCTTTTGTTATTTGGCGTCAATTTTACAGTGTGGGTTGTGACCTTCCAAACTTGGCGCATCTTTGCTGGAGACTTTTTGTCATGATTTATGCTGTTCTCCATATTTGAATGATCAAGTGGCTGTGAAAGGCATGACATTGCATCTTGATCTGAATTATGCAGCACTTTTCTTTAGGGATATGGTTTTATGGTTCTTTAACTGCCAAGTTATTGAATGATGCAGGCACTTGGTCTCGACACTGACTGGTTACTGTTCTTTCTTCTTCAGCTATGGGAAAATCACCAGCGAAATGGATCAAGAATGTCCTTTTTGGAAAGAAATCTTCGAAATCTAATACTGCAAAAGGGAGGGAGGTAATGGTGTGCTTTGCAACAAAGGAATGTCTGATGATTATAGGAAATTGATATATTAATGAATGCCAAAATTGGGAGTTCATGATTGTATCCATGGCATATTGTTCAACTCATGTAGTGTCTGGAACCAATTGGAAAATTCTTTGTGAGGTTGTGGTTTTAGGATCGTAGTAATGGGGAGTTATTGTTTCCCTTGAGATAATTTTTTGGAATGAGTTCCTTATGACCAAACTCTTGTTCAAATGGCAACAAGATCTCTAAAATTCAAATTTGATTGTGGTCAATATTGTCTGTTATTTTCTTGTTCTACTTTTTGGGCTCTTATTTCACTAAGACTTACCTACATGATAGTTGACATTCAACCGAGGATATGTAAGTCACCCCTATGTATTCTGGTAATGAATGACTTCTGCAGAAATTTGGAAGTGAGAAAGAGGTGGTTGTTGCAAAAGTGTCAGACGCTAATCTGTCTTTAATTCCTCCTGTGGTCTCACATGCAACCTCCAATTACAGTCATATAGAGCCGGAGAACAATGAAAACACAAACTTATCACTTGATGGGGAAATTTTGTTACCAGGAAATCATAATACAAACTCCAATGGATGTGGATCTCATGATCCACTTTCAGATGCTGAAAAGTCAAAACAAGAGAAAGCTGCAACACTGGCACAAGCTGCATTTAGGGGTTACTTGGTAATCTTCTTTTACTGGCACAAGCTGCATTTAGGGTTAATTGGTAATCTTCTTTTATTCGAAATAGTAATCCTTTAACAGTTCATTAAATATCTCATGCAAGGGCTGCATGTATGACATAAATCTAGAAGTGCCTCAAATCATAGGAATTTTGTTGATGCTAAGCTGTATGAAAGTTATCATTTGCAGCTTCCACACTGATCTAACTTCATTATGTGAAGGCTCGCCGGGCATTCAAGGCCCTTAAAGGCATAATTAGGCTACAAGCACTTATCCGCGGCCATCTGGTTAGGAGACAAGCTGTTGCAACCTTGTGCTGCATGCTGGGAATCGTCAAGTTGCAGGCACTCGCTCGGGGAATAAAAGTTAGGACCTCAGAGATTGGGCAAGAAATTGAAAAGAAGTGCAGCCAAGTAAACCCTCTGGTAATTTCTCAAAGTACTGCACCAATTGTCAATTACTCATCAAGAAAGTCATCACATTTTAGCAGGGGGAGAGAGTAATTTAAGCCGATAAAGTGAAAAGCTTATAGGATTTTGCATGAAAAAGAGAGAGGAAGGTAGCCAAATATCTCCATTTAGATTCTGCCCATGCGATTTTTCTTACTTGATCTCTATGTAAAATTGCTTAGAGCCTATGATAGGTCTATATGACATAGTAGGTTATTTTGCCCGCTTTTTTTCTTATCATAAAGGCAGTTTGGTTTTGGCATATATACTTTGTTTATTCTAGTCGGCTCCCTTTACGCTTGAGTAGAGTAAGTTACCTAAACAAGTTGGAGCCCAATAAAAGTGGAGAGTTTTGCATGGGTTAAGTTAAGGCTTTTGGTAAAAAGGGCAATCGGCTTAGCTCCACGGGAACTTTCCAGCTGGATCAGTTATTGACTGGAGGGCCACCATGGGGTGTCGAGCAGGCCGCCTAGTCATTTCAGGATAGGGCCCTGTCATTGTTAGTATATTGACCACAAGTTAAACTAATTGATTTCTTTCACTTTTCTTACCAATTGGTATTTCCCTTCTTTTTATTTTTGTCAACAGGGTGGCAAAGTAGCAGATTCTAATGGAGTTACCATGTCTATCCGGATCTCCAAGATATCAGGGAATGCTTTCATCCACAAAGTAAGTTACTGAATTATAAAATTGTACTTTGCTTATGTCATGCAATGGTAATCTGCTCATGCTAAAGCCTAAGGAGGTTTTCGAAATCTCCAAACTTCGGTTGGTCAAATATCCCATAAAAATTGTGGATGAACTTTTGTGCAAAAATTTAAAGGAACATGGAAATTACAAAACACAAATCAAGAGGAAACTTAGCCGGTCATATTTTGAGTTTCATGAATAAAAAATTCATGCTAGTTGTGCATATCACAACAGTGGAATACAGCGTTTAAGAGAAATGATTTCTACCCCTGCGTCGCAGACTATGCTAAGTAACATGGTTTCTATACACATATATGCCCTTTCATCATGATCAACACATGTAATGATGTTGAAAAGCTATTTCATTTTCCTATTAGTCAGATTATCAATAAGAAATTGCATATTCCAACTTTTTCCATCTTTATCTTCTGGTTTTGTTTATCCAGATCCTTGTATCATCACCCACTGTGATGCCTTTGCGTTTGTATTATGATTCTGTGGAACCAAATTCAGTCCCAAGCTGGTTAGGGCGCTGGTCAGCAACCAATTTTTGGAAACCAGTTCCACAACCTAAGAAAGTTCCACAGGCAAAAACTCAGAGGAAGCATGCTAATGGCCAAATGGTGGATTCCGAAAATTGTAGGCCAAAGTGCAGTGTTCGAAGGGTTCCTGCTGCAACTGTCGACAATACCTTGGTACAGGCAACCGTTGAATTTGAGAAACCTAAGCGTCATTTCCGGAAGGTCCCAAATCTACCAGTTGAAGCAATGGAGGCAAATCCACACAATGAACTTGAAAAAGTAAAACGTAACCTGAGAAAGGTCCACAACCCTGTCATAGACAACTCTAAGCCGTCAGAGGTTGAAGTTGAAAATCCAAAGCAAATCCCAGAAAAGGCATTGGGCACTGCAGGTGATAATATGTTGGGGCAGCTCATCAGTAATTCAGTTGAGAAGATGAAGAAAGAAACAATATTCATGACCAGCAAACAACCAGATTTGGTAGAAAACAAGCCAATCTTGATATCTTCTGATTTGCCAGATGTACCAACAGCTGCAGAGCCTGTCGAATTGAATGAGAAATCAGAATTGCTGCTTACTGAGGAAGTGTTTGTTGAGTCAAAGCCTGAAGTGGAGACTGATAGCGTTGATGTGAATACTCCCTTGACAAATCGAGAGTTAGGTGCTACAGAGGACCCAGCTATTCATGAATCTGGGAGGAAAGGCTCTAGTCAAACAAAGCAAGAGCATGTAGAGAATTGTCCAAATAGCAGTCCAGTGATTCCTAGCTATATGGCGGCTACTGAATCTGTGAAAGCTAAACTGATAGCACAAGGTTCCCCAAAGTTTAGTCAAAATGGGGTTGAGAAAAACAACATTACCCGGCGTCATTCTCTACCATCTCCAGCTAATGGCAAAGCTAGTTCCCGGTCACCAAGGGCACAAAGAGCACCCAATGCAAGTACCAAACTGGCGAATAAAGGTGACAAGTCATCATTGTCTTCACGAGACGGCAAGAGTAAGAATCAAACTTATAATTCCAAATAGTTACTGTCTTCTAACAGAAATTCTTCAAGTGCAGTTCACCTTTTTGATGAACTTCATATTTTATTTGAGCCAAATCATTTCAGTTGTTGAATATGTTTTCTTTTGAAGCTATTTTCCTAGGTAACTCGTTTAATATGTGCTAGATAAAATTGAACTTCTGTTGCCTTCGATGTCATTTTCTTCGAGTCTTGGATGTTCGGGTAAATCTAGAGTCCTTATTTTCTGATAATATGCTATTTTCAAGTCTAGAAACTCTATTATTACGGCATTACAAAGTTATAGATTGTTTTCCCTTCTCATCATCAGAACGTAACAAATTCTTGGCTGTTTTAACTTCACAGCAAAAGGAACCCAGGTGGAATGGAGGAGGTAATATATCCCAACATTGGGTTTTGAGGGATCGGAATAAGAAGTTCTGATTTCATGGCAGTTGCTATCCGTTATTCTGGTGTAAAAGTTTTATGTTTGTATAAGTGGAATATAATCTATATTTTGAGGAGCGTGCGTCTTTTTCCCTGTTGAATGAATTGTGAGTGCATGTACATCCTAGGACTTAGGATTTAGAATTTTCGTCATGTTGGTGTAGTTGTACACAGAATTCTATACTCTGCCTGGTTTATGACATGGTTTGTGGTTTTTTCTAAAGGAATTCACCGTTCTTCTGCACTTTGTCCCGACTGTCCTGATGCAAGTCTTATCTTACAACCAAATTTACTTGGGCGCATGTCGGTCAGTACTACCCTCACTTAGATAACCACGACTACGTCTGAACTACCTAGAGCTTGAGTGTTATGACTCACGTAGGAGCTTGTATCTATGAACACTACACAGGCATAGCATCAGTCCTTGTGAATTGAGTAATAACAAGCTTGAAGGAAAAGTAGGTTAACTCTTAATAGTGGGTTGCGATAAATGGGTCTCAAGACTCGAGGGAGGCTGGTCAACTCGGTTTTCCCTGCAGAATGAATTATTACATCATCAACGAATCCATGGGCATCAGAACTATGGCTATTACTCGACAGTTTACTTTGATCAAATAAATCCATTACATAACTATATATGCCCAATTTCTGAGTCTTTCCATCATACGTGCCGACCTTTCCATTCTATAGATAATGTAACAACAGTATACATATCAAATCCTAATAAGCCTTGTATCCTGGATATAAACGTTACTACTAATGTGACTGAATAATAATGTTGTGTGAGGAAATATGAAAAAGCAGGGTCAAGAGTTCAGAAAGTGATTATGCGTCGAGAAGAACTGGTGCTATGAATCTGATTAAGTTCGATCACAATCCCATGAACTGGTGCTCGCCTCCCCAAAATGTTTCTGCTGGAAGGTGGAGCCGCAGAAACAAGTGTCTGAGCATTGGGGGGTATAGGCATTTCTGCAGAATGCCCAGAAATGCAAAGCGCACCAGTATCATCTTGCTCCCAGTATACTTCAACCATAATGCCTCTAGGATTCTCTGCAGTTTCTGTTCCTGGGACGCCCACAAACTGAGCCCCTACGGGTATCTGCATTAAATAGAAACCAAAAAGATGCAGGATAGTCAATTTCATGACCATAGACATTTCCCTGTCGACAACATTCCGTAGAAAGTCTTCCACTATCGTTACCTGTACCGAGGCTCCAGATGTTAGGGTCAGTGTAACTAAACGCCCCTCAGCTGTAGCATTTTCCAGCTCAGCCTGTTTTGCAATATTCAAGAAAACTTCCTCAAGAGTCGCAAGGCCAAGTTGGATATCAGATATCTCGAATTCGTTTTGTCTGTCCTCGAGTTCCGTAAAGAATTGCTGTTGAAGCAGCGGGACATAAGAAAAATGCCACAATGAAATGGCTATCTACATGGATTTAATCCAGCTAACTACCTACCATCTACCAGTATAGTTTACCTCAGCTACTGTGAACGTAGTCTTTTAAGGTGTCATAATTAATCAAAATGGAGATTTGAAACAAAGCAAGAATTTAAGCAACTCTTACCGTTAAAAGCCTCTCTTTATCATGAGGAATGACAAAAGTCAGGAAAGATCTGGTCTCCTCAGCAGGAATTACATCCAAACGCTGTCATTATAAACCAAATTAAAACTAAAGCTCTATATGATAAATAACAAATTCCATTGTGTAGTTTACTCGACATACATCCTTAAAGAATTTCTTCACCGGCTCACGGTCACCTGGGAGTTCTTCAGGGATATACGAGGGAGTGTTTCCACCAGTGGTTTCAGAAAAGCTGATATTAGCGATAAAACCCGTACCAAATCTTGATTTCAACCTGATTGATGTTCCTATGCACCTAAGCCTTCCCATGGCCATGATTCCAATGCGATCACTTAGAATATCAGCTTCTTCCATTGAATGTGTTGTTAAAACAATGGCACGACCATTCTTTGCATTTTGTATTATATCCCAGACATGCCTTCTTGATATTGGATCCATACCTGTTGTCTGAAAGGAGAAAAGAAGATTTAGACAAAAAAGTGTTGTTAATTCAAATCAACAACAAATTTGAATCAATTATGATCTCGATACCGGTTCATCCAGAATGACTAATTTTGGGTCGCCAATGAGAGCTATTGCAACACTGAGGCGCCGCTTCATTCCTCCACTATAGCTCCTGGTTCTAATTTTGGCAGACTCAGTGAGTCTCACGTTTGCTAGTAACTCCTCAGCCACCTACAGTATTACAAGAAAAACGTCGTTAAAAAATAGTTCTATTTTCAGGGAGTTCACAAATGGCAGATACAAAACACAACCAAATTATTATGACAATCAAATACATTTGCCCAGACGATGGTTAACCTTAAGTCGGTGGTAAGAAAAAGCGTTGAGGATTCCAATAATAGTTGCATCTGGTACCTACCGAATTGATTGAATCTGGGGGCAGACCTTTGATATTGGCAAAGAGGTGGAGGTGCTCATCACCAGACAATGCATCCCAAAGAATATCAAACTACAGAATAAAACAAGAGTCAGGCACAGTATAAAACAAACTATGTATTTAAGAGTTTGGAGAGGACAAAATAATGCTTACATCCTGTTGACAACTGCAACTAACAAAGGCACACTATCATGCAGAAAAGTATATCAATGCACAATGCACTCATAAGTCTGTCTATAAAGATAGAGAGAGCACCTGAGGACAAACTCCAATGATCTTTTGAATGTTTGACATACCAACAGAGCTTCTGACGGAATATCCATAAATCAAAGCTGTAAAGAAGACAATTTAGAAGATTGCCTGCAGTAACTGGATCAATGAATTAAAGAAAAGGGACTTAGCTATATACCATCTCCACTAGTCACAGGTGTACTGCCAGTCAAACAATTGATTGCCGTAGTTTTACCAGCACCATTAGGTCCGAGTAGGCAAAATAGCTGATCCTTTGAAAAATTTACCCATAACCCCTTCAAGTAACATGTAAACCACCATTGTCAGTAAATTCAAAAAATAAATTTTACCCATAGAAGAAAAACCATTTCAGTGTGTTCAACACCGTAATAATTTGCCCTTTGTGAGGACCAGTCTTATTCTTAACAAAGGATATGATACCAGAGAATCACTAAATTAGAGTAGTTTGGAAGAACATTCTCTCCTTTCATTTAACACAATCACACTGATTAATTGAGAACTATATTCCAGTGGCTCTGCGAGACAAATATGAAGTGTCAAAAATCACATAAACAAAAATTTATCTACCAGTCATGTAGCCGATCCCATCATAGCTATGATCAAAGTGTCTCTTAAGGCATTTCTCATCAAAATGTGGCAGTAAGCACCATATAAAGATCATCATTGCAACTATATATTTTGAGGAAGTTATAAACAGGGATGATAAATTGGTGGTCCTATTACAAATTATATACAAAATCACAAGAATGGAATTAAGAAAATGGAACTCTATTCTTGTTCATGGAGTACTTGGGGTCGGTTGTAAAAATTGACTTTTTTCTGCTCACCTTGAGTGCTTGGTAAGGTGGAGTCTTCTTGCATTTACAACAACCAATATTTCGTGTGCCAGCATATGTCTTAACAAGACCTCGTATCTGAACAGCAACATTTGGATCAACTGTTCCTTCCCTTGTATCTTTTTTGACAATGTTTTCCTCTTCAAGGACATCTTCGTCATCTGGAGAAATTTGCTCATGCTGTGGGACTGAACCTATGCAACTACAAATGCCACCCTCTAAAAGAAAGGAGAAAAACTACGGTCAGAACATTATCAAATGCAAGACCTATGAGCTACTGATTCAATCAGAAGCTCGATCACCTCTCACTTTGTTTCCAGATGTCCCTGACCAATACCCTGGCATTAAGAAGTAAAACAAAGGTTTTCTTACACCAGATGCATTTGGAAATATATTATCAAAGTAGATCGCCAAAGCAAGCCAGACAAAGAAGGTGCTGATCAGCCATTTGTAGACATCATTCTGCCAAGAATATATATAAGTTACAAAATGGCTGATTAGAAATAAGTCAGTACGATAAATGGACCGAAAAGAAATAATTCAATAGAGAAATTGGAGAAGATAAGAATATTAAAGTGATGCTTAGAGAAAATGCAAATCCAGTCAGTTATTTTACAAAAGCTTTGAGATTTTACGCACAATTGTAATCACACATCCTTCATCATCTGGTAAACATTTAGCACGTCTACTCCAACTGATTCCAACAGCTTCCGGAGTATTGGTTGCATCAGCCAATTGCTTTACCGCGGATGCAAGAAGATTAGGCGGGTATAATGACCATATGTTTCGTAGGAATCTAGAAAATTGGCTCTTATATGGGAATCCAAACACAGTTACCAGCTGCAATATAAAAGTAACATATGTTACTACAATAAGCAGAGAACGGATATTTTTTGTTTCAAATGCTGTAGAGTAGCATGGCTTTTGAAGACTGTGACTTCTGCTCATTACATAGCATTTTTTTCTAGAATCAATTACTGCTAAGTTGAAAACATGAAAACTGACAACATATTTGACAAGAGAAATCAGGAATCGATTATTGCTAAGTTGACAAATATGAAAACTGTCTAACCTATTTGATGAGAGAAACTTCAAGCTTATAATCCTAATTCTAATATAAAGCATATGTTTAAAGAAGTTTGAAAAGCACATTATCTACTTCACTTCAATTGATCTCCATCTAGCTATTGGACAGTGAATGAAATATTTCAATTGGAAGGTATTAAATCATGAGTTTGATTCTACTAGACTCACGATTACATGACAATCAAGATTTTATTAAAAAGAGAATGTATTAATGGAGTCTTGCCTGTGTCAAAAAGCCAACAATAAATAAGGAGAAACCCACTGTGTTGGCTGAAGATGATTTGCTAACGAAGGCTGACAACATGAATGCAAAAGCAATCTAGCATCACAACAAGAAAACTGAAAACTGTTGTAGCTGCCCATAATCTGTATTAATTACCTCACAAAAGTACTAAAAGTCAGTCTCACCATATTAAACTGGAAAAGGAAGAAAACAAGAAAAACGACTGCAAAGTTGTTCTTGGTGAAAAAATCAAACCGGAACATCATTCCAAAAAGAACCAGAAGAAGTGATGAAATAAGCACAAGAATCCCCTCCCATGTGACCCAGGAGAGCCAATATGCAGATTCGTAAAGACCCATCATACTCATTGCCTGTGTAAGAAAATATGTAAATTGTAAATGAATTTAACACGGAGAACAAAACAGTAAGTATAAAGAAGCTCAGCAACAGCCAGTAATCTAAGTCACTATATAAATCCATAAAACAAAAAGTAATAACCTGACGAAGTTTGAGCTCTTTCTCTACAATCAAGGAACCTATTTGCAATACAAATCCGAACATGGCAAAGGCAAGGAAAAAAGATGGTCCTATCGATGCCAAGACAGAGAAAGTTTTTCGCGCAGGATGGGCGAACTCCTTAAATCCAAAATTCCAGCCAAAGTTTGAATCTAAAGAATTGGTGAGACAAAACAGGAAGTAAATAACTTTTGCATCAAAATGTTGCAAACATATCGAAACTTGGCATTTGATTTCTCAAAAATCCTACCTCCAAGAACAGAGCGAGCAATCTCACGCTCAGCTGCAATCTGAAGGGGGATTTGGAATTTGAAGGTAGGATCTTCAACTTGTCCTCGCAGTGGAGTTGTAGAGGAATTAGTCTGTAAACCATAACCGATAACAGTGGCATTGATTTCTCTAAAATGCAGTGCTCCTGGAGACCGCATAGGGTTGGTTAAAAGCCATGCATCTACTTCATCCGATGTCCGAAACGACATCACCTGCATAACCAAGAAAATGCTTTCAAGGCGCAAATTTACAGACTTTATAATGAACCCAAGCACAAAAATTATTGGGCGACTGAAGTCAAAACTTGAAAAAGGAAATTCTCTTTGATCTGATACCTTACTAGCCGGAATTGGCCTGCCGGGGTTATTAGCCATGATGGAACGGACAATAGTGTTAAGGCGTGAGCTAGAGTTGCCACTCCACAGAAAGTCGAAGCACGGGGTTCGCATGTAGTACTTGGCCTCACAAGGTGGAATTGGCGGAGACACCAGAGTGAGAGGATCGGTAACGGTCTCGAAGGCGGTGGTTTGCGAGTTGCGAGAACTTGTGGCTCTGTCAATACAGAAGAGTAGCAATATGAAGAAGAAGGAGGCAAAGAGGTGGAGGAAAGTTGCGCGCTTGTTCCTCCATGAGAGCAGCAGATTTTTGGAGAACAGCGCCTTGAATTGTTGCCATAGCAGCGGAATTCCTCTTCGCAACTCCATTCTTCTTGTTCTTGATGACACAGGTGCAGTGTAGAAGTGTGTTCGTGTATAGTATATAAGAGTAAGAGAGTCTTGTTGTGTTATGTGAAACTGCGTGACTGTATCGTATCTATTCTGATCTCAACAACTTGTACTTGTTTAACTTATGATTATATAACTGTCTGTCTTTTGACAAAGTTCACATTTAAGTTCCTTCCTCGAAGAAGTTGAACGCCTTTTTCCTGCGTTTATTCTTACGTACGTTACGTACACAGTTCTTGTAACACTTATGGCGGACCGGTTCCACGTGTCATCGGTGAGTTGGTGAATAAAATTCAACATCCAGATTTTGGACAACAGTTAGAAACATATCTGTTGCTTTCTCGTTAAAAAGGACAATTGGGTAAATTAGATGGAGTACAAGGAAGGGCAAGATGGAGAATCCGAAAACTAGCCCAGAGCTCTCAGTTGACTTCGTGTTTTCAGTCGAATCCGAATGAAACGAACGGTGATGACTAAAGAAGGCTTTTTTATTTTTTATTTTTATAGCTACTAGATCAGTTAAACTATGTTCGTCTTTTCTTTCTGTATGTGTTTAGCTATCCCTAATTCAATTTATTCATTTACTGTTAAAGTTTGAATGATTCTCAACTTCATGCGCAAGTTTACAAATACGCTAAACTATTTAGCTCCCTGCTCTTTTCAAAACTACTCACTAATATATATATATATATATAGTGTGTGTGGTTGGGTACGGTATCTGATACGTTTAACCGCAACCACGCAAATGAGTATTGTCCGTTTCGACTTTAGCAGGGGTAAAAACTTTTGACCTTACGATTTTGTTGCGTTGAGACGTACGCCTCTTATCATTGAACTCAATGGTAAAAGGCGTGCATTTCAACGCAACAAAACCGTGAGGTTAGAGGTTCGAACCCTGCTAAAGTTAAAGCGGACAAAACTCATTTGCGTGGTTGCGGTTCAGCGTACCAGATACCTTACCCAACTACACCAATATACATACAATTTGGAGATGAGTGGCCCATGCCATGCCTATCCGTGTGCTAATTGTAGTCAAACAATTTTTTAAGACATCATCTAAATCCGTAGTTATCGATTTCATCATGTCCTTGGTTGCTCTTAACGACTATGCAATTTTATAAGGTCTTGTAATTACTAAATAAAACCGTTATTCACAAAGTTGCTATTCTTTGGAAGAATAAAATTAAAAACCGTTATTCACAAAGTTGATCAACTTTAAATTTTATTTAACTCAGATTGCATTAAACAAACTAACGCGTATGATTACGACATAGTCGTCATATTGCATATTGTTTGCTTCCACCTTAAGGAAGGATGTCTTTCAATTTCTTGCACGACTTCGTCAACAATCTCAGTCTTTCTAATCAAACTAGATGAAAAAAAGTCATTAATTAGATTCGAAATTTATTATATTGGGAATAAATTTTATTATATAGTTTAATCTCTTATTACAATCTCAATCCTTCCAAACTAAGTTCTAGGGTAATATTATCATAAGCATATCATATGCAACGACTATTATAAATACCTCTCTTATAAGCATATCATATGCTAAAATAATTATAGCTTATAATTTAATTAATTAATCTTTGATTTCCGTGTTGATTCTTGGTCCAATTAAAAAATATTAATACCTCTCTGCATGCATAATAATAAATAACCCATGTTGCTCTGATTTGCGTGTCGGATACTCCATCCAATTTAGACCTTTCTGCATAAAATCAAACTATTGTTGGATAAAGAAATTATAAACTAAATTCAAGTGAGATCATATTTAAGAAACATATATCTTAATTATAAATATTATGTTTACTTTATAAAATACAATCCCTTTTTTTTAATCCGCGATCAATACGCAACAACACTGCTTCTAAAATCAATTTAACTCTATTTAAGGGGTCAATGTTATGAATACCGTGTCGATCCTAATATCGTATTGAATTATGATAATTTATCTTAATTATAAATATTATGCTTATTTTATAAAATATAATTCCTTTTTTTATTCACGTTCAATACGCACCAACACTACTTATAAAATCAGAACTCGCTTGCGTTGAATTCCTTTTAACTCGCAGGAAGCTTATTTTGCTCTACATCGCAGGAGAAAATACTGAAAACGAAGGGTGAGGATGTCAAAATAACAAACTGAAAATGAATGTTGAGGGTGTCGGGAGAACAAACTGAAAACAATAAATTATGAGGGCATCAGGACTGCGTAAATTGATTTAGGGATTAAACTGCATCATTTTTTTGAAACAATATCATTTTAGTTATGTGATTAAACGGTATCATTTCATTAGTCTTCATCACTTGTGTTCATTTTGGCCGACGTGCATTAATAGTTAGAGTTTGTAAAACAGTTGGCAATTGCTGGGAAAAATTACGAATTATATCCCACAGGTAAAATAAGAAAAGAAATAACGCACATAAATTCAATGCGGTTCACCCTTTAATTTAGGCTACGTCCACTGGCCAAATTCTAAATAATCTTCTACCGATAAAAATAATAGGTACAGAAAGTGAAAAATGATACAACAAAATAGTAGCATTCAAATACAAAATGGTTCCTAAATTTACTATCCCTAAGATAATATCTTTACTATTTTATCACTGATCCTTTTTAGGAAAACGCTTTCTAAAAATATCTCAAAAATCACTCTCTCACAAATTTTAGAACAAACAAAATAGCTCATTAAAACCCTCTCACAAATTCACCACACATCCCACCATATCATGCATGTTAAATGAAAAAGGGAGGGAGGGTCTTTTATAGACCCTCCACCACCTTACAACTTGCTTAAGCATGTTGTGGACAACTTGCTAACAAGTTGTCTTCCTCTTTGTTTTTTTTAATAACAAATAATGGTGGTACCCTATGAGCCAGTACGGCTTTACAATTCTCCCCCTAATGATTACATGAGGTTTGCTGTCATTCCTGCAGATGATCGATAGAACTCAAGCTTTCCCTTAGGTAGAAATTTTGTCATCATATCTGATATATTATCATCTGCATGAATCTTCTCGAGCTGTAATAGATTCTTCTCCAACACCTCTCTGATTTAGTAATATTTTACATCAAAATGCTTAGATCTTGAATGTAAGGAGGAGTTCTTCCCATGGTGAATATCACTCTGATTGTCACAAAATAGTTGATATCTATCATGTTGAAAACTAAATTCATCTAAGAACTTCTTCATCTATAGGAGCTCCTTGCATGCTTCACTCGTAGCAATAAAGTCCACATTAGTGGTGGATAGAGCAACATATTTCTGCGATTTTGATTGCCAAGATAAAGCTCCCTTTGCAAAGATAATTAGATGGCCTAAAATAGACTTTCTTGAGTCAACATAACTAGTTATGTCTA
>JANKYE010000009.1:26831435-26841445 GCA_032467995.1 Erythroxylum dillonii | reverse complement strand
ACCGCGTGTCCGTGTCGGACACGTGTCGGACACACGGACACGACACTATTTTGCCGTGTCCGTGCTACAGAGGTTCAAACTCAAGCAATCCCTGATTAAACCCGAGTAATTCGGGTTTCGTAAACAATTCTCCATTGTTAACAATGCAAAGCAATAATATAACCCAGAAATTGAATCAAGCAATCAATGTCAAGCAGCAATCAAATTTAAAGCAAATGTACCAGAATTGATAAAAGTCCAACTTAAAAGTGATAATAAGTTCAATCAATCATCACCATCACCAACACCAACAAACAATTTCACATACGAAGAAAATGCATAGATTAATCTCAACAAAAACTCCAACAAAGTGAATCTACCCACCTCATCAATTTTAGAGCTGGTAAAAGCGAAACAACCTCCGATACAAAGTCGGTGTCCTACTAGAGCTATCTGACCTGAAACACTCCTTAACGACGAACCAGTGTCTGTACATTTCTCTGGGTGCTGAATCCCACAAGACTTGGTAAAATTAATTTTGTTAATTTTATTTTTGTAACGGCGCTTTAAATCAAACTTGTCAGACAATTTTGTCCTTTCTCGTAAAGTTGGACAACATTTAATTATATTTTTAAATTTTTAATAAATTATCGGTTAAATTACGTAATTTGATCTTAATAAAGATAATAAAATGATCCAATAAATAATCTAAATTTATTAGTTAAAGTTCGAGAAGAAAATGAATCCCAAGTAGCGTGGATCAGACTCATATCGAACTTGTAATAGAAAAGTCCAATATAAAAGTAATATATAAAGATTAAGATCTCTTATATCATTACGTGTTACAAAACTTACCATTTAACTTAAAATTAACAATTTATTAAATAATTTACAAGTAATCATTTGGGGAGTAAAACATTTAACATTTAAGAATATGTATTCTAAAAGTTACCTAACAATAATATAAGACTTCGTCATGTATAGAAATCAAATGAGGCTTCTAATTTCAGCTAGAAAATAAAAACAGAAACTCACGTCTGACTTGAGATTAGATTGAATTGAAAATTGGTCAGTGGTTGGGTCGGCTGTGCTAGGCCCAGGCCCAGGACGTTCAATCCACGCATCCACGGCCCATTCACAGGAGTTAGACTCCCATGCAAACACAAAGACCTACGTAAAGACCTAAACCTAGCATTACCGTGATATATAAGGTACTATTATATCATGATACAGGTACGACAATACAACCTTAGCTTTTTCCTCGTTCTCGGCAGCCAAAATCTTCCACCAACACTAACTTTAGCGTCGGAGGGGCCTTCCGGGAATCAACCCCCGGCGTGCCTTTGTTTGCTTTGCAAGTATTCTTCAGCCAAAATCAATCAGAATCATGGACCCGAACAATAGCGTTCAGCTCCAGCAGAATCCGACTGAACTAGTTGACGCCCACTGTGGGGCCCGACATCAGGGCACCACGTCCAGAAGCACACAGGTCAGTCAGGCGGCAACAACCAATCCTGTTATGGCTGCCCTCATGGCTCTTGCGATGCAACGGATGGGTTTGCAGTTACCCGTCACTCATCCGCCACCGCATCATGATTCTCGTATTCCATCTTCACGTCCGAATGATCAACCGCAGCTCCACAACCAAAATTATGAAGAACAAAGCATAGCCTTGGGAGACGACGCTGAGGTCGATTCGCACCCCAATCCTTCTGCACCACTGCAAACCTCCCCCACCCAGAAACAGATAGAGGAAGCGGCTGATCTACGGATTCGCCAAATCCTGCAGTCTCAATCGGAGCAACAGCAGACCCCCACTCAACACATTGGTGTGGCGGTCGATCGCTACTCTGCTGAAGCCCTAGCAAAAATCGTAGATGATTGAGTCAAGTATGGGAGACACATCGATCGCGATAATGCTGATCGAGACAACAAGGGTGGAAGCGGTCAACCCGACAGTTACCGTAGGTCTTGGAGGCATAATAATATTGATGAGGGAGACAGGCATAACAGAAATACAGACGACCAACATGGCACGAGGCCACAACCTAGGACAAGGGATAATAGAAATGCTGAACGACAAAATGACCGATCGGCTGGGATCATTAACATGATTTTTGAAGGCAATGTGGCAAGAGGGTCGACCGCAAAAGGTAGAAAGAGGTACGCCAGGCAGGTCGATGAAGACTCGTCCGCCAAGAAACAAAAACCGAACGACGGGATAATCCCGTTCGACGAATCCGATCTCAATGGTGTTAGCTGTCCCCACGATGATGCGCTGGTGGTCAATCTAAACATGAATGGAAATGAAGTGAAACGGGTAATGATTGATACGGGTAGCTCGGTCAATCTATTATATTATGATGCCTTCAAGCAGATGGGGATGTCGGAGGATCGACTACTACCCATAGAGGGACCTATCAAAGGGGTAACTGGAGCATCAGCTTACCCATTCGCCCGACTCTTTTTGAAAGTCAAGTTTGGACAAAAGCCGTGTCAGATAGAGAGGGATGTTAAGTTCCTGGTCGTGAAGTTTGTAGGGGCGTACAATGCAATAATCGGACGAGCCACACAAAACGCCCTCAGAGCCGTTGTCTCCCCTTACTATCAAGCGATGAAGTTCCCAACGTCCCATGGGATCGGTGTTGTCAGGGGTCAGTAGAGAATCGCTAGGGAATGTTACTTGGCGAAGAAAAGAACACTAGACGAAGCGGTAGCCTGACAAGCTCCCTCGACGTCAGAGCTTTTGAAGAAATGGAGAAGATGAACCCTGTGGAAGAAACTCAATAGGTTGTATTGGATGAAACGGACCGATCCAAGTTCACAAACCTAGGTGCTGGACTCGAAAAGGACTTGGTCAAAGAAATCACGGATTGCATGATAGCAAACAGATCGGTCTTCGCCTGGATGCCGAGTGATATGCCTGGAATTTTCTAATCGGTCGCATCACATTCTCTGGGTATCCGACAAGATTGCAAGCCGGTTAGACAAAAGAAGCGATGGCACAGTAACGAAAGGCAGGAGGTAATCAAGAATGAGATAGAGAGACTGCTCGATGCTGGGTTCATTTGGGAGGTCAAGTATCCTGAATGGCTGGCGAACGTTGTACTTGTGAAGAAGAAAAACGGGAAGTGGAGGATGTGCATCGACTTCACCGATTTAAATAAAGCGTGCCCGAAGGACAGTTTCCCATTGCCGAAGATTGATCAACTAGTAGATTCTACATTGGGTCATGAGCTACTCAGCTTCTTGGATGCCTTTTCGGGTTATCATCAGATCCAAATGAGTCCCGAAGATGAAGAGAAGACGACCTTCATAACTGACCAAGGCACGTACTGTTACCAGGTGATGCCGTTCGGTTTAAAGAATGTGGGGGCCACCTACCAACGGCTCGTCATGGAAGTCTTTAAAAAGTAGATCGGTCGATCGGTTGAAGCCTATGTGGATGATATGGTGGTCAAAAGTAAGACGGCCGCGGAGCATGTGGAAAATCTCAAGGACGTCTTTCAAACCCTCAATAAATTTCAGATGAAGTTGAACCCAGAAAAATGCGTCTTTGGTGTGGCATCCGGCAAATTCTTGGGATTCATGATTACTCAGCGGGGAATTGAAGCGAATCCAGAGAAGATTGAAGCTATCATCCAGATGCCCTCGCCGCGATGTTTGAAAGATGTTCAGATACTGACCGGTCGGATAGTCTCTTTGAGCAGGTTCGTCTCTAGGATGGGGGACAAATGCCTCCCGTTCTTCAAGATTCTAAAGAAAGCGGATGTGACCTAGTGCCAATGGCCGGATGATTGCGAGCGAGCGTTTCAGCACCTCAAGCAGTATCTGACTAGCCCACCCGTCTTGCAGAACCCCATGGATGGGGAAAGTCTGATTATTTATTTGGCGATCACAGAAGGGGCGATCAGCGCTGTTCTCATTCGGTCAGAGGGTAACGAACAATTTCTGATCTACTATGTCAGTAAGGTGTTGAGCGGGCCAGAAACGCGGTATACGCCCATTGAAAAGCTGGCTCTTTCATTGGTAATTGTGGCGCGAAATCTCAGGCCCTACTTCCAGAGTCACACCATCGAGGTATGGACAGACCAACCCCTCCGCCAGTGCCTTCAAAAGCCCGAAACCTCCGGGCGACTGGTCAAGTGGGCAGTAGAGCTGGGAGAATTCGACATACACTATAAGCCGCGGATGACGATCAAAGCCCAAGTATTGGCGGATTTTGTAGCAGAATTGAGCCAACCTAGCTCGCAAGGTGAACAACATCCTGCCTGGAGCTTATTCGTTGATGGGTCATCCAACGCTGAGGGCTGCGGGGCAGGAGTGGTATTGGTCAGCCCGCACAAAGAAGAAAAGGTGGAGTACGCTCTCCGACTAGAGTTTAAAGCGTCCAGCAACGAGGCCGAATATGAAGCTTTATTGGCCGGTCTTCAGTTAGCACGAGAAATGGAGGTGAAACACTTAAAGGTGTATAGTGATAACCAAATAGTGGTCGGCCAAGTTACTGGACAGTACGAGGCCAAAAGGAATAACATGATCAAATATTTGGAATTGGTAAAGCAAGAGTTGAGCAATTTTGAAAAATACTCGGTCAGCAGGATAAAAAGGATGCAAAACGCTCGGGCGGATGCGCTTTCCAAAATGGCCTCCGATCGAGATGCAAAAAATAACATTCTGGTTGAGCGACTAGACCGGCCTAACATTTAGAAAACCAATGAAGTTCTTGAATCTCATACCCAGCGATCCGGTTGGATGGAACCGATCAGACAGTACCTTCTTGAGGGAGTACAGCCCGGAGGAGCCTCGGAGGCCAAGAAACTAAGGGTAAAGGCGGCCGAGTATGCGATCATTAATGACATCCTGTACAAGCGATCCTACGACTGGCCGCTGCTACGCTGCTTATGCGAAGAAGAGGCAGAGCAGGCAATGGCTGAAGTCCATAAAGGAATGTGCGAAAATCATCTAGGAGGCAGAATGTTGGCTCACAGGTTAATCAGACAGGGGTATTACTGGCCGACAATGATGAAAGACCGCCAAGAGAAAGTTAACCGATGTGAGGCTTGTCAGAAAAACAATAACCTGTCTCACCAGCCGACCGAACAGATGAAAATCATGAGCCATCCTATCCCTTTTGCTCAATGGGGAATGGATATATTAGGACCTTTTCCCCTCGATCCTGGGCAGAAGAAGTTTTTGATAGTGGCAGTTGAATACTTCACCAAGTGGGTAGAAGCGAAAGCGGTCGCCACTATCACGGAGCAGAAAATAGAAAACTTCATTTGTAAGAACATACTGAGTCGTTTTGGGATGCCCATGATCTTGGTGACAGACAACGGTCGACAATTTGATAACGACAAGTTCAAAGATTTCTGCGAGCGACTAAAGATAAGGCTCCAATTGACATCAGTATCCCATCCTCAAAGCAACGGGCTCGTGGAAAACACTAATAAAAAGATAATGAGTGCCCTCAAGAAGCGTCTAGATGGACGTAAAACTTAGGTAGATGAGATAGATGAAGTATTGTGGGCGTATAGAACTACCCCGAATGGAGCCACAGGAGAAACACCGTTCAGGATGACCTTTGGGGCAGAAGCCCTAGTCCTAGTAGAGGTGGTGTTGCCTAACCAAAGAGTGTTGGGTTACGAAGAAAAGCGGAATAACGAAGCCCGCCGAGCGGAACTTGTGCTTCTCAGTGAAGACAGGGATAGGGCAGCCGCTCGCTCAAAAGCCATCAGGCAAAAAGCAACAAGGTTTTACAACAAAAGGGTAAAGCCGAACGACATAAAGATCGGCGGTTATGTTCTAAGAAAGGCCGAGGCGGCTGGGAAACATCTAGGAAAGCTCAGACAGGAGTGGGAAGGCCCCTACCAGGTAGTCAAGCAAGCCTGACACGGCTCTTTCGTCCTACGCGGCGTTGATGGCAAGATTCTACTGAGGCCATGGAACTCTCAAAATTTAAAGACATTCTACCAATAGATAAGCTTTGTCTTATTTGTTCATTTCTTTCCCTAGTATTTTATTACTGCTTACGGAGTTGTAGTGGGTACCTTTTTCCTGACCCTGTCAGTCAGGTTTTTTAATGGTCCGCGCCCTCGTCATCATTAATAAAGAGTTTTCAAATTTCTCGGCAAAAGGAGTCTCACCAAAATACGCTAAAACGAAAGACAGACTGATTGCTTCAACACGTCGTTCGGTTTTCGACAACGTTCGGCTAGGTTGTCAAGACAAGATTCTTGCAACTAGGCGATATCAAGTCAAAAAATCTTGGCATTGCTCAGCCTTCGACATCGTTCGGTTTTCGACAATGTGCGGCTCGGTTGCCAAGACAATATTCTTGCAACCAGGCGATGTCAAGTCACAAAATCTTGGCATCGCTCGACTTTCGAAACGCTCGACTTTCGACAATGCTCGGCTTTCAACTACGCTCGGCCAAGTCGCCAAGACAAGATTCTTGCAATCAGGCGATGTCAAGTCACAAAATCTTGGCATCGCTCGGCCTTCGACATCGTTTGGTTTTCGACAACGTTCGGCTAGGTTGCCAAGACAACATTCTTGCAACCAGGCGATGTCAAGTCACAAAATCTTGGCATCGCTCGGCCTTCGACATCGTTCGGTTTTCGACAATGTGCGGCTCGGTTGCCAAGACAAGATTCTTGCAATCAGGCGATGTCAAGTCACAAAATCTTGGCATCGCTTGACTTTCGACAACGCTCGACTTTCGACAATGCTCGGCTTTCGACTACGCTCGGCCAGGTCGCCAAGACAAGATTCTTGCAACCAGGTGATGTCAAGTCATAAAATCTTGGCATCGCTCGCTTTTTCGACATAGTTCGGCCCTCAACAGCGCTCGGGCCTCGACATCTTTCGACTAGGTTGCCAAGATAAGTTTCTTGCAACCAGGCGATGTCAAGTCACAAAATCTTGGCATCGCTCGCTTTTCGACATAGCTTGGCTCTCAACAACGCTCGGGCCTCGACATCTTTCGACTAGGTTGCCAAGACAAGTTTCTTGCAACCAGGCGATGCCAAGTCACAAAATCTTGGCATTGCTCGGCTTTCGACGTAGTTTGGCCCTCGACAACGCTCGGCCTCGGCATCGCTCGGCCAGGTTGCCAGGGCAAGATCCTTGGAACCAGACGATACCTAGAAGATCAACCTCGTTTGATCGAGTTCCTCCAAGCCTAACGATCGACCGACTCGTACCGAACGCAATAGTTTGCAACATGCCATTTGAGGAGGCGGTCTCTCACACAAAGCCAATAATAGTTTAAGGCGTCATCCAACAAAATTAAGAAGACAGTGACTGATAAAAGTAAAATTTTTATTTCCAATAAGTTTGCCCTGGTCACAAGCTTGACCAGATGAGCTTTTTTTATTTAGAAATATTATCTTTCCTACCCAGTCTATTGCAAGTATCATCAATGAACCTCTTCACGCCAAAGTCAAACAATCTGTCCATTATAAGTTCTGATATATTTGTGCTGACAAGTTCTGTGACAGCCAAATTCTTTACAAGCTCACAATTCTCACCGCGGCGGGTCCTCATAAGGAACTACTGCTTGGTCTCCTCCAGCTATCTCCCTCTTTTCCTCCAGAAAAGGGCCGAGCTCGAATGAAAGCAACAGCTTGGCATAATCCTCAAACGACGAGTTGTCCAACCCGTTAGAAACGCAAGCATTGTGGCAACCCCTCGGGAGGGAAAGAGACAAATCACGAGCGAATTCTAAGCGCTTCTCGTTTAGGTAACGCTCCTTCCACCGCTTGACTGAGTCAATCCTCTCCCCCCTGATAGAACTTCGCAACCCCATTAGCCTGTTCTCAGCCTTCAGCTTGTCCCTCATTTCCTTCGGCGCCTCAACCATTTCTGCCGCCATCTCCAGCGGCACAATTACGGGCAAGGCACTTTTGGACGGAGAGGACAACAGTGGAAGAAACGCTGTGGTAATCGTAAAGACGAAAATGCAAAGGACAGAAGCTGGGAAAACAACGCAGAATGAAAAAAGACCGATAACTTCAAAATTTATAGTGTCAACAGAGCGAGACTACCAATCGACGTCGAACACGTTGTAACAATCCTAACTGAAGCTGAACACGTGGAAAAATCTAAGCGACAGAAAATTAAGGCCCTTAAAGACCTGAAGCGACGAGGCAGACGAAGGGACACGCGTGACAACCCGTGACAACCGTGCGACAATTAAAGTGATGTGTCTCCCAGAATTTTGAACGACGCCCGGAAGATACGGACCGACAGCAATAATTACACTTAATGCTTCATTTAAGCCCTACTGCCCAGTCGATCGGTCCAGCCACTACTCCCGCCTGGTCGACTTCAACCCTACACCCGATCGACCCGCCAAATTGTTATAGGCGACCGACCTATTCTGTCATTACTCTCGACCGGTTACATCTGCTCGATCGGTCGCATCACAAGGCAATCGATCGATCGGGCCCAGCACGAGCTACCTAAGACAAACGCTGTCTCATGCTTATGTACTCCTTCGACCCTTCTCCCGGATCAGACTCGAGGAGTAGGGGGCTTATGATTGGGTCGGCTGTGCTAGGCCTAGGCCCAGGCCCAGGACGTTCAATCCACGCATCCACGACCCATTCACAGGAGTTACACTCCCATGCAAACACAAAGACCTACGTAAAGACCTAAACCTAGCATCCCCGTGATATATAAGGTACTATTTTACCATGATATAGGTACGACAATACAACCCTAGCTTTTTCCTCATTCTCAGCAGCCAAAATCTTCCACCAACACTAACTTGAGCGTCAGAGGGGCCTTCCGGGAACCAACCCCCGGCGTGCCTTTGTTTGCTTTGCAGGTATTCTTTAGCCGAAATCAATCAGAATCATGGACCCGAACAATAGCGTTCAGCCCCAGCAGAATCCGACTTAACCAGTCAGAAATTTATATAAAATTTTAAATTTATAATAATAATAATAATATAACATATTTAATTGAAAATTTTAATTAAAAATAATCAAATTTTGAGTTAAATCAAGTTATTAAATTCAAATTTTATTTATTATTTTGTTTTATTTAAAAATAATATCATTTTATTCAACATGTCAAGTTTTTGAATAAATAAGTTAAAACTTGTTCAAGTTTTGAGGAAAAAAAACTCAATTAATTCAGAAAAATCTGTAAAAACAACTTTTATGCATGATTTAAAGGGTTAATTTTAACTGGTAGAACTTAGGCTTTTCCTAAGTGTAAGCCAATGATTAAGACTTATTTTATATTTTAGTGAGTGATTTTTCAATTAATTATAAATTATATTAACTTTATTAAATAATTTATGTAACACCTTAAGTCATAGTTAAAATTTTGCTTTACACTTTTATAATTTAAAATAATAAATAAGTAAATATTGGTTAGATTAAACTTAATCAATTACTGTTAAATTATTGATTTATTAAATATTTTATCTTGTCATAAATATAATTTATTTAATACGTATTAAACAGGATTTAATAGAAATTGATGTTCACCCGTTTAAGTGATCTGTTTGTATTCGTTCACAGACTTTCTGAAGAATAGCTTCAGATTTAGATTGGGGAACTAGGCGAATTGGAAGTTAATACATTAAAGTTTAATCAATTAAACTTAAAATTAAGTTAAAATTCAATTAAAAACTCAATAAATTAAATAATTTATTTTAAATTAATATTTTTTATTTAATTATATAAATAGTATTTATAAATTTTAATTCAAAATAACTTTGTTTTAAAGTCAAATTCACCGCTCTAAATTCATGGTCTCTACGTATCTATAACACTTAAAAAATAAAAAAGTCTGCCTAAGTTGAAAATTAGTTATTCCATTAACTGAAACAGTCATTAAAGGATGTAAATGGTTTTGTTAACGATTTTTGTAAGTAAAAGGATTCAATTTTTTTCTTTTGCAATTTTATTTATTCTATATATTTAATTTTCATAATATTAATTTTTAGAAAATGATATTTTATTAAATTATTTAGTTATGTTTATTTAAAACCTTTTTATATTAAAATTTTCATAATT
>JANKYE010000009.1:26792492-26802652 GCA_032467995.1 Erythroxylum dillonii | reverse complement strand
AAAGTCTTAGGAACTGAATTACAATCCACTTCCTTCAGATACTTTGTAACTCTATGTCTCCAGTTTACCACAAATCATAAATCATCTCATTTGGATTTCTACAGATCGAAATATTATCAAAACACTGAAGTATATTCAGTGAAATAACACCAGTTCATAAGATTGAAGAACACACTTACTGTACCCGTCTCACTATTTTCACTTAATATCTCTCCATACACTTCAGATAGCTTTGATTTTTGGAGATGTAGAGGAAATTCTTACGAATCTAACGGTTCAAAAATCAGATCATTTGGAGGTCTAGAGAAGAAATTATGGCCAAAAGACTCCAACACGTTTATGCCCTCACTTATAATGTACATGTCTCAGTGCGAATGCCATAACTTTTGCTACAGATGTCGGATTTACTTTGTTTTTAGACCACTTGAAAGGGACTTCTAGATCTACAAGTTTCATGAAGACCTCAAAGGCTAATTCTATCGTCTAATTCCAGTATCGTCTCACTTTTCTTCCATTTACTTTCTATCGTTCACTTTTCTTCCTTTCACTTTCTATCGTCTGCTTTTTTCCGTTTGCTTTTCTATCTCCTGCTTTCTTCTATCTGCTTTTCTATCATCTACTTTCTTTCGTATTCTTTTCTATCTTCTGCTTTCTTCCGTCCGCTTTTCTATCATCTGCTTTCTTCCGTCTGCTTTTCTACCCAGAACATCTCCACTTACAAGAATCATATCTTTTGATTCCGATATCCAAAATTTTCATACTATATACCGTTGGAAAGATAAAAGAAAGTTATACAATTTTCCAGAAGACAACTTTGCCAGAATCTATTTATATAAATCCCAATTTTGCCCCTACATTCCAAAGATGAATTTTCCATTCAACATATTGTACCAATTTCTTAACTTCATGACAACTTTTGAGGCTCTTAGAGACATAATTGAAATTCAATGCCTTCATACGAAAAGTAGCCATATATCTCTAGTTTAATCCAAATTAAGAATCATCTTGTTTGGACAACTAGAGAAAACGTTGTGGCTGAAATACTGAACTACTCAATGAACATTTTCCAGCTCATCTACCATTTTCTTTCAGAATCTTTCCTTAACATAACTCATACCAGAACCACCTTTTCTACTTCATTTACTCCTCATTCTCAACGTCATTTAAAATCAATGCCCTCCAAAAGAAATCATAATCTATGAATAATCATGAACACGAATAACAGAACATACACATATATACATATTCGTCATCAACTTAGTATACATATTCATCTTCATTTTTTGCTTTCATTTCCCTTATAACTTTCACCTTAATTCTTTCTATTTCAAAAAAATGTCTTATCAACAGAAAACACCCTAACAAATCATGAATTTATCCACTTTTCATATTCCCTACTTTGCTCTTGTCTATCATTTCTTAATTCAAGAACTTTCATTCACGTGCTCTTAACTCGTGACTAACCACCAAAATTTCTCATTCAGTGGTTCTAATCTCTTACAAAAAGTTTGGGGTCCAACATTTGTACTCCTGGACAAAGTTTATAAGAGTCAAAGAGACGCAAGTGTAAAAACAAATTCTGACCATGCTTAAAACAATAATAGGAAATTGGCCAAATTCACCTTCTCATAAATCAACCAAAGCAGACTGAAAGAGTGCTAAGAAAATAAACACTATAAGAGTTTAATCCAAGAGATTGAACAAAAGAGATTTCACTCAAGCTAAGGTGTTTGCTCTCATCTCACTTGTGTTTAGGGAAATTTTCACTCTGAAATATGCTTAGTCCATTCTGTACCATAAGCTTGTAACAGTCCTACTTCTCTACTACAAGAACTATAATTTTGATAATCAAGAGTACTTTTCAAGGTTGTAATGGACAGAAGGCTATATGAAGTGGATGGAATGGACGAAGGAAGAAAAAGTATGGGTACATGCACTATAATTATGAAATAAAAGTCAATAGTAAGACAATATTTACACAAATGATACTTTTTTTCTTTTTTCTTTTGACAAAACAAATATAATACATACATAGAAAAATATATTTGTTGCCTCTTATCTGTTATTCTTTTCTTTCTTTTTCTTTCTTCAGAACACACAAGTAGAATTTTTTTTAGAAGAAAATGAAAAAGAACCTATTGACACCATATAAAGATGCATGCATGTACTAAAAAATAATGGCTCAAGGGGCTAGCAATGGATAAGTGTCTAGGGATAATGGTTGGCTTTCTTAAACAAATTGCAGACTAGGGATAAGCTCTAGTTTCTCCACACCCCCAATCGTTGTTCCTTGTGTTTAATGGCCTCTGAAACTATTCACCATATTTTCTTTCATTATGCTTTCTACCACTCGGTTTGGGCCAATATTCTCCACCACTTCCACCTTTCCAGTTTAAACTTTCCTGACCTCCAGTCAATTTTACAATGGTTTAATCAGCCTTCCCCTGTGTCCAATTAAGACTTGCATACTTTTTGCATTATCCTCTCTGTTGTTGTGTATAACCTGTGGTATGAACGAAACCTTTGCACCTTTCATGATGAAGCCTCGGATATAGGGAGGGTCACTTCGCAGGTGATCTTACAAGCTATGGAGAAGCTTCGCCTAAACACTGAGGGAAGGTAACTTTATGTGTATTGTGTTTTGGTATTCCCATGGTTATTGATGCAGGTTCAGGGCCATCTTTGTGGAGCAAGCTACCAGGTGGTGGTTCCTCTTCCTCGGGGGTCTTGCGAGTTGGTTGTGCTTCTTTGGTTGTGGTTTGCGGGCTGTGTATGTAGAATAGTTTTACTGATTGGTGTGGTTTGTTGGTGATCATTGAGTGGATTTTCTTGGGTGCTGGGGAGTTCATGTAGTAAGGTATTGGTTTTGTTTCTTAGACTACTTATGAAGCGAGTTTTGAGGGTGTGGTATTGCTTTTTATGTTTTGTGCTGTTCCTATGGTTTTTTCCTTCATTTTTCTTCTATTGGCAAGAGATCCTAGGTAATCTCTAGCTGTGTATATATCCTATTCATTTTCATATAAAATAATCTAATTTACTAAAAAAACAGGAGATCTAGAAGGAAAAAATCAACATAAGGGTAAAATAGTAAATTTACCCTTTATTGTACAGATGGCTATAATATGGTTCATAATAAAGTTTGCAATTGGAAATCTTATTTGAAACATGTGTTCTCATAATATTTAGTAATTCAAAAGTTCAACTAATTGTCTTTAGTGGAATGACATTTGGTTAATAAGTTAGAATTAATTCTAATGAGATTAAATTAATTTTGGGCTTATTTGAGCTTGAATTATATAAGTCCAATTAGATTCCCATTTGGCTTCTAGGAAGGTTATCAAACAAAGTAAGAAATATCATATGAGGTTACTAGAAATAAGAAAGAAGAAAGGACCGAATTAGGTTCGAAATAATAATGCCGGAACAATTTAATTAAGAGTTAATTAAATTGGGTTTTAAATGTTGGGCTGGAATTTGGTTTGATTTTATTAATTATATTAATAAAATTGAAACAAAGTTATTAAAGATAAAAGAAGGGCAAATTTCGGTTAAGTGGACAACTGCACTTTTAAGGTGGGTTTTTATCATGCTTCGTCATCATTAAATGGTTTAATGGTGTCATCATTAAATAGAGTAATGATCTTATTATTAAATGGTTTAATGGTTGTCTTTTAATGATGGCATGTAACCTTTTAGATTCATTTGATTAAAGAAGGAAGAGGTTCATTTGATGCACTCTCTCCCTTCTTTCATCTCATAACCGAAAATGAGAGGGTCTCATTTAGGTTATTGGTCTTTTAATATAGCCATCTTAAACAAATGAGAGTGTCTCATTTATTGGCTTCTTTATTTTTGATTAAAGAATGAAGTGATGCATTGGATGCACATCACTCTCTTCTTTCATCTTTAACCGAAATTAAGAGGTTCCATTTTGCTTCTTCTTGTCTTTTCATTTAGCCATTTTAAAACAAATGAGAATGTCTCATTTATAGTTTTCTTCTTCATTTTTGAAGAAAGAGAAGAAGGTGTTGCATTTTTGACTCACTCTCTCCCCTTTTGCATGAGCTAACTGAAACTTATAATGAGAAGAGTCTCATTTTTGACTTCTTTCAACTAAAGAAAATCTCTTCAATATTTCTTCTCTTATCCTGCCAAAGGATCTTGTCAACCAAGTTGTCCAAGCAGAACAAGTGGTAGATCAGATTGGTCGAGGATACAACAATGAGGAGAGGATACATCAATAATGAGAGGACATAAAAGCGAGGAGTCAAAGCTGCAGCAAGGAGTTGGTATAATTTCCATCTTGTTCTTATGTAAGTCATTTTCCTTATACCGTATCATGTATGGATGAAAACATGTTGATTTAGTTTTTATGCTTTCGTTGCGTTTTGATTTCGAAAAAAGTTTTTGAAATCTACCTTTTAGCCAAATCTAGTATGCTATTATTTTTCGATCCAACATTAACTAGTCCAATTCCTACTCTAATTGTTTCCTAATTTTTAATGACACTTGTCAATAAATCCCAAAGTCATTTACCAAAATTTTCACAGCCATTTGACAGTTAATTCTACTACCATTTGTCAATTGTCTTACCACTTGGCATTTTTTTTAGTCCAAAAATATCCAAAAATTTAAGAAATTTCCTGAATTTGACCAAAAACTTTAAATCAATACGTATACTCTCGAAACAAATTTTCAACACATAAAAACCACAATTCTCAATATAACCAAATTTATAAAACCAATTATACTAAGAAAAACATCAATGCATACATATATAATCATCTTAAGTGAGCAGAAATTTAAAGGTATGGTTGAGGCAGACCCTTAGCGTATAGCAAATCAATATATCTTTTTACAAGTATGGAAACCTAGTTTGAAGCTAGAAAAAGTAAGATAAGATAATGTTCCCATATGGTTGAATTTTTATAATAAGCCATTAAAATAATGGTCTATAAGAGGATTAAGTATGATGGCTAGCTTTATTAACAAACCTACTTGCATAAATGAGACCACTGCTAAAAGGAAAAGCGTAGGTTATGCAAGGATGTGTTAGTAAGGAGTTGGAAAATGAATTTCTTGAGCTAATTCCAATTATAAGGCTTAGAGAAAATGATAATATGTTTGAAGGTACAATCTTGGTGTTTTATTAATGGAAACCATCCTTAAGGCAGTAAGGAAAAATATGGAAGTCAATAGGGAGAAAATTTGAGAAAGGTGATTATGACGAGTTGATGGAATTGAATATTAGTTAGGACGAGACACAAGAAAGAATTGATCAGGTTGTGCAAAAGGAAAATGACAATGAATAATAAGGAATGAAAGGAGGGGAAATTCTAGAAGTGAACGGTTAAAGGCCATAAAATCAATAACTCTGGAGATAGTAGTGGAGAAGAAAGGAGATGAGGTTGTCCATAATATTGTAGAAGAAGGGAAACAAAATCTTCTAAGTGAATTTCAAAAAGACCAATAATTTTATAAGTTAGAATTTCAATCTATAATTGCTTGAGACTTATGATTTTTTGGAGAAGTTTGTAATATGGTTAGGATAATGCATAAATATAACCTCTTTTAGTGTGTTAGTTAATGAGGAATCTATAAGTTTTTTTAAAGGAAATAAAAAGTTAAGGCATGGAGACCGTATCTTCCCCTATGTCTTTATACTTTGTATGGAAGCTTTGTCTAAATTGATTAAACATGAAGTAACCTTATAACCAAGTTTCAAATTCCACACTAGATGTAAGAGGATTGGATTAGTTGATCTATCCTTTACATATGACTTGATTCTATTCACAGGAGTTTAGAAGACTTCTATAAGGATTCTAATAAACACCCTTCACCAATTTAAGGAGCTCTTATAACTAGAGATCAATAATGGGAAGATTCATTTACTCATATCTTCAAGTGCTCAAGCCTTAGTAGCTACCTGATATAATAGAAATCAAAGATCATAAATTATCTATTATGTACCTTGGTTTTCCCCTATCTTCAAGGAGACTTAATTTTAGAGAATGTCTCACTTTAGTGGAGACAATGCAAAGAAGACTAGGAGTTTGTTGTAACAAAGATTTGTCTTATGGAGGGAGAGCACAGCTAAAAAAGTTAGTACTAAATTTACTACACATTTATTGGGTATCATAAGTGTTTCTCTCTAAGAATTTAATTAAGTCCCTAAAAAGATTGTTGAGGAATTTCCCTTGGAAATGTAAAAACAATAGGAATTTCCATACAAAGGTACAATGGAATGAGGTAACTAAACCAATCCAAGGAGAAACTATGGGGATAAATTCCATAAGTTTGAGCAGTAAGTATTGATGGGAAAAGGTTATGAATATTGGTTAAAAATAAAGAATCATTATGGACTAAGTGGATCCACACTTATTTCGTAAGGGGACAAACCATACAGGAGATTAAAATAAAACCCTTTCATTTCTACTTTATGACTTGGGCACTAAAGATGAGGAGAACCATGTCAAACTACATCAAGTGCATGATAAGAAGTGGGGAAGTGCATCACTATTCTAAGATAATTGGAGTAATGTTGAACCTTTAACAGAGTTCATAATGCTTAATAATAAGTCCTACAAGAAGGTCTTAAAGCCTAGAGGAGCAATCATGGGATAGAGTAAAATGTTATAGAATAATTACTTTATACGTAAGGTACTATCATAGAACAACTACTATATATGCTAGGTATCTTTCATAGTTTGGCTAGTAATCTTTAATAGGTTTCCAATAGTAGATAAATTAAGATACATCAATATGTTCAAACCTGCTTGTTATGTAATCTATGATATGATAGTCGTAAACACTTATTTTTTGGATTTAATCCAAGAAAAAATATTGGTACTATATCAACTACAAAATTTTATTCCCATTTAAATGGAATTTATCTAGTGGATATAAGAAAGAGAGAGGTTCAAAAGTGGCAATAGTGGGATATACATCATGAGTTTGGGTTTATACATGTGTAGGTTGTGGAAGGATAGGAACAAAAGGTGCTTCCAAAGGATGGAAACTAGGGAGGAGGACTTACTAAGGAGCTTTACTTAGCCTATTCAATTGCAACTAATGGAAAAGGACACTATGACAGGTTATAGTAACAAAATTATTAAGAAGTGGAGGTTACACTATTTAAAGTTTCAGACAAACACCAAAAGTTCACTGGCATGCATGCAACTTAGATAACAATCAAATTAATCTTGGAGCTATTAATGATGAGTGTGAAATCAAAATGAAGGACCAATAAGTTATAGGAATCTAACAAGGATGATTATAAAGAATATTATTACTCGAGGCAAGAGTTAGCTTCACAGGAAGATATGTAAGAATTATGCATTAATCAAGTCTCTTACAAGTAATTAAAAACAATGTACTTGGCATGACATAAAGTAACATTCTTAGACCACATAAAGAAAAATTTCAAACATCCTCACTAATTAACTAGGTTTAATAGCATCACAACAAAGGCAAGAAAGACTAAACTTTATAAACTAATGAGATATAATTAGTGAATGAAATTAAGAGGAAAGAGCCCTAAGAGAGCAAAATTAGAGTATAAGTCATATGCTGATAATATTTATACGATAGTAAAAAAAATTCATAATTAAATGAAATCATGGACAACTGCATAAGAAGAAAATTAATCAACATTTCCGTAGAAGATCAATTAACTATACAAGGAACTGAACCACCACATACATGAAAATTGGATAAAAGAATAAATTTTAGACATTATTCTTAATAGAAGAACAATATTCACTTTGATCATCATTATATTTGGAGTTTTGGACCATAGCATCACTCCACCATAATTAACATTACCCTTTAAGTGCATGAAGTACCTTGGTAGTCGGATCAACCACATAAATAAACATAGGAAAATTTGGGTAGACAGATTGTCAGAAGTGCACTGTCTATAAGGGTTCTCAAGATTTGTTACATCACCAGAAGTGTATTGACATTGAAGTTTATAGTGAAATTGAACCCAAACCTAGTCAAAAGGTCCTACTTCATGTTTATTCCTCCTACTTCAATGTCAAAATCAATTCCATCTAGAGCAAAGAGGCCTAAAAACTTGTTCACAAGTAAGTTACTACTTACTATTGACCACAATAGAGTCCAAATAGTAGCTACCGAGTTGTCACCATTAGAAAAGATCATCTTAATGTTAGATAAAATACATCTTTAATGTTCAGCTCAGGATCAAACCATAAACTTATATAAATAGAGATAATGCAAAATTTTACTTGTTTGTTATCTATTTGTTAATGAATAAATTTTTGAACAACTTGAATAATTTGTTAGAGAGTTTGAATAAGCTTCTCAATTAATGAATAAGTTGTTAAAAGTTTTGATTGACCTTAACAACAATTTTGTATATTTATACTATCAATATGTTTTTACGCCTTTCTTAATATATGGATATATTAAACGGGTTAGTAAAATTAAATATTTATAAACTTACTTAAACAAGTAGTATGGGATATTAATAACTATTTATAGAAATCTTATTGGACTTCTCCATCATAATCCAATAAAAACTTGGACCATACTAATAAGGGTCCATTTTCTTCACTAAAGTTTAGTCTATTTAACTAGATTCTTTATTAAACTACTATGTTATCTTTAATTCAGATCAAATTTAATTTTCTTAACCTTAATTTTTATAAAACCCATAACTAATAAATGTTTATAAGGAATTAAAATTCTAACATTCTCACCCTTGGATAAATATTAATTATAAAAAAATAAAAGACAATAAAATTGGCCATAAAACCAAAGTAATGGTTAACCAAAATAACATATTAGATCTAAAGATAATGATAGTCTATCATTTGACCCTGTAAAACTTTTGGTATCAGAAAGTATCAGATATGTGTGTCATATGTGACATAAATTTAATACAATCACATATATATAATACCTTACTAACATAAAAGAGAAAATGGATTGTGGAAAATAACAATGATATATGCATGATATGTGATATATCATCATTTTATTTAAGAGTTTCAATTTCTCTTAACTTTATACTAAAATGTACTAAAGAAATTTATTTTATCTCACTAGATGCTAAAATTCACTAGAAAAAATATATATAAGATTAAACACTTGTATTCCTTCATATATTATAAATTCTTGGATTTCTCAAAATATATTAACATGTCTAGAGATGTAAGATCAAGGTCAATGTGTATATGCCTAATAACTAGTAAAATGCTTAAAATCAATATAACTCTTAAAATTTTCACTTTTATTAAGACAATGTGTAATAAAATGTATGAACAATAACAGCATGGTCATTAATATCTTTGTGTATGTGTGTGTGTGTGTGTGTGTGTGTGTGTGTGTGTTTGTGTGTGTGAAAATAGTACAATTATAATACACAAGAATACAACTATATCAGGAGAAAAAAATAATGATTCTTTACTAATAGTGTCTAAGGATCTCAACAATCCTTTACTAAAGAAATGTCCCTAAAAATAGTCTTTTTTTTAGTTAGTAGATTAGTTAACATATATTCAGTTAAAATATGCTCCACTATGGTGTGACCTTTTTGCAACAACTCCTTCATGGTTAAATACTTGTCCTCTAAATGCTTGTTCTTTTTAATATTTTATTGTTATTACTAAATAACATAACAGAAGGTTTATTATAGTACAATTGAATGGGTTTAGCAATTGAACCAACTATAAATAGTTCATAAACTAAGTTTCTAAGCCAAACTGCCTGTGAAGCAACCTTATAACATAACAAATTTTATATACATAGTCGGGAAAGTCACAATGTTTGTTTGGACTTATTTTATGTGGTAACACCATCTACTAACATAAAAATGTATCTTAGTATGGACTTCCATTCATCCAGATACATAGCAAAGTCTAAATCTTTGAAATTAAATAGGTTTAAATTAACAAATCTTCTGAATGTTAACATATAATCCTTAGTCCTTTAAGGTATCTCAAAGCTTATTTAACCATATTCTAGTGGACCATACCTGGGTTAGCTAGATACCTACCAAGTAGTTTAACAACAAATACAATAATCGAATACAACACGTAATCGTTATATTTTCAATTCATTTTTGGTAACTAATGGTTTTGAATTATTAAGGATAACATAACCTAGGTTAAATGACATGAGCTTGTGTGGTTGTT
>JANKYE010000009.1:26780488-26792392 GCA_032467995.1 Erythroxylum dillonii | reverse complement strand
TATCATTGTTCCAATTCCCTCGCAAGCCCATATTCGTTTTCAATTCTTCTACAGGACTCACAACTTCTGAATCCTTAAATTAGACTTTCTTACATCTTTCCAATACATGGATCTAAATCACATTTCATTTTACACTTTTCATCGTACTCGAGTTGGTAACCTCAATATGATGCCATGTGGAGTTAGCGTAGTATTTAACCGTAGTACACCTTTATCGTAGGATTCGTGCCGGAATAACCTTCGGGCGTCCCGGTGTGTATTATACGGTAAGGGGGCACTACATTGAATCTCCACTAACCAAAGTATTTCTTGGCTCTAATGGAAGCTTTAACCTTCCTCTTCCTTTTTCCCATCTTGCTAAACCCCAAAATCTTTCTTGAAGGTTAAGAAAAATTGAAACCTAACTTAACTCTCTTTTCTTTCTTTTCTTTTCTCCTTACACGACACTCTCTCTCCTCTCTTCTCTCTAATTTTTTTTTACCTCTTCTTCAATGTAAGCCTACCTTTTCTTCTCCCTTTATTACCTTTAATGAAAGCACAAAGTCTATTTTGCCCTTACTTAAGAGCTTATGTTCTTTCATCCTTAAGTGACTTGCCTAAAATGCCCTTTATGCTATACACTCCTAACACTTTAATTTCATTCACCTATGTCACATAATCTCATTAAAATTAACATGCTAATTAACTACAACAAACATTAATCTAGCAAGATCCCAAAAATTATCTAATCATGCTTAATCAAATAAAAAATTTTCAGGGGCCAATATATATGGACCGAGCGATTAGTCATCAGGAGGTAGATATGTAGGACTTGTTGTTTTGTTACGTAGGCGAGGTGGGTGGTCGGGATGATGTTGGTGCATACTAGATGAAGCCAAGGACGAGCTACGGGTAAGATAACAGATCATTTAAGATAGAGTTAGTAATATCAGGGTTTATGCCATTCGGCGCCTTCTTGACAGAGGGTGCGAATAACATCATCTGAAAGGTAGTGATGGATAAGCTGATCATAATGGCAACGGAAAATGTTGGGAAGATCTAAATGTCGATGGATATTGGCGGCAGTGGATACAGTGGATGCTCTAATACCACGAAAGTTAAGTTCCATCGTATTATTAAATCTGGCAAAGGTGTAGAAATGGCGAACGAATTTTTCGTTACCTTGAGCACGAGGTCGGACTAAGCCTATGAGGTCAGAAGTGACAAGTTGTTGTACAAAGGGATGCTCAATAGGAGTTAATGGAAAGGGTCGCTCTTTGATGAGAGGCCTAACGTCTACTTTCTCATAGAATTCCGTAAAAGTAAAATTATCAAAGGAAGAATCGGAATCACTAGGAGGAGTAGCATTGGCATTCTTAGTATGAGGCATTGTCCTATAGAAAACAAACACAGAAAAATAAAGGCTTGAATTCTTCACAAGATCACTCAAGTCAAATCGATGCATAGTCATTTAACAATTTCAGTTTCTCAGCATTCATGAAGTCTAATTTTGCATGGCATTCACTTAGTCATATTATCAAACTAATTTTTACCAATCAATCTCAACTCAAGATCATGCATAAACTCATGCCATCAACCTAAAGTAGCTAACATAATCCTAAAAATAATCTAAAAACAATAAGAAAGTTAGAAATTTTAACCTAAAATGCCCTAAACATACAACCACAAAACATAAGGAAAATCATACTTTCAACAAATAAAATCATTAAAGCACTCATAAAAGAAAATTATCAAAGGAGGAATCTGAACCACTAGGAGGAATAGCATTAGTGCTCTTAGTATGAGACATTGTCTTGTAGAAAACAAACATAGAAAAATAAAGGCTTAAATTCTTCACAAGATCACTCAAGTCAAATCGAAGCATAGTCATTTAACAATTTCAGTTTCTCAGCATTCATGAAGTCTAATTTTGCATGGCATTCACTTAGTCATATTATCAAACTAATTTTTACCAATCAATCTCAACTCAAGATCATGCATAAACTCATGCCATCAACCTCAAGTAGCTAACGTAATCCTAAATACAATCTAAAAACAATAAGAAAGTTAGAAATTTTAACCTAAAATGCCTTAAACATACAACCACAAAACGTAAGAAAAAATCATACATCCAACAAATAAAATCATTAAAGCACTCATAAAAGACAACAAAGATAAATAATTATCCCCTTTATCCATGTCAATTTAGTGAGATAGAATCCATGAAAATTTATAAAACTACATATAATAAAATTAAAACAAAAACTAGTAAGAGAAACTAGAACTGATAAACCAAAATAAAAGAAAAGACATATTAGAATATTTTATTATCTCCCAACAAGCACTTTTGTTTAAGTCTTTTAGTTAGAATTTCATTTAAGCTTATTACTAATTTAGGATCTTTATTTGGATGACTCGTCTCCCTTCCTACATAGAACATAGAGAAGAAGAGAATTTAGTAGGATATATCTTATTATCTTCTAGATATATATAACATAATAAAGTGGAAAATTTCTCAACTTAAGATCAGGTGCTTTATTAGTATAAGGTAAAATTTTATATTATCCTTCTAACGTAAAAACCCTAATACTATGGTTATTATCTACCTCTTTGTCTTTAATTCTTAAAGCTTTATATGTTTTCTTAAAATTATCGTAATTAACTTTAGGAACTTCATATATGCTAAGGTCTATATCGTCTATCCTAAAAAATCTAATCATCTAAAGCATAAAATAATTTCAAGGTTATATATATATAAACTCTACTTTCTCTTTATTTATCCTTAGTATATGCTTTCCCTCAGCCATATCAATAATAGTCTATTTAATGGCCAAAAAGGGTCTCTTTAAGATAATGGATCTATCATTAAAATATCATTATGAAAGATAAATTTTTCTACTTTTATAAATAGGTCTTCTATAACCCCAATTAGTTAATTAATGATTCGATCTGCTAGTTAGATTGACACATTCATTAGTTTAAGCTCACTTATTTTTAATTTCTTAAAAGTAGACAAGGGAATAAGATTAAGAATTTCACCTAAATCAAAAAAAATTTAACAACATCAAAGGCATATAATTGACAAGGAATAGTGAAGCTTCTTAGATCCTTTAAACTTATAGGGAATTTATTTTCTAATATTACACTACACTCTTCAATTAATTACATTGTAGTAGACTCCTCTAATTTATTTTTGTTAGAGATGATCTCCTTTTAAAAAAGATTGCATAGGATGACATATGAGCTAATTATTAATGTGTAATTTCTTGAAGACTTGAAAGAATTTATTAAAATTATCTTTATTTGTTTTCTTTTTCAACCTTTATGGTATGAAATGGGTGCCATATAGGGTTTGACAGAGACTTTAGTTATTGGATTAATATCGATGCAGGTTAAAAGTGAGACTAACACTAACTTTATTCTATCTAATTCATCACCTAGATCTAGATCAACATTAGTGCCGAATGAGGATGAGATTGATGTTGGTATGCTTTTAGTTCCTCTGTTGGTTCCCACTTCCTCAGACTTCCTGTACCTTGTTACTTCCTCTTTTTTTATCAACACCAAAATCAAGTGTTTTTCCACTCCTAAGCATAATGGCTAACACTTGGTCTTTAAGGTTTACCTTACTATTACCCAAAAACTTACTTGGATCTCTTTCATTAACTACTTCATCTAATTAGCTCATTTGTCTCTCTAAGTTATGAATGGATGCACTAGTAAACTATGTCACCTTGGTCAATTTTGCTTCAAGGAATTAGATGGATGCATATGTGATTATATCACATATTCTAATTTTGCATTGATAATTGAAACAAATTGCTTGAATATCTTCTTCATCACATCATCCTATGATAATGGTTGTCGTTGAATTTGATGTTATTGATGGTAATCAAGTGGCCCTATAAGCCTACCAGCTCCAACACCCTACTCTTTATATGATAAATTTATATGTTGGCTCTAATTTGGATTATAAGTATTGGAGAAGTGATTATTCCTTACAACTTGCTTTCCTTCATAAAAAACCATATATTTTGCTTCCTCACTAGAACTCGAGGGTGACTCAGTATTTATGCATGTATAAGAAGAAGGCCTATACATGCCACAATGGTAACACACCTCCCTATTGCCTATATCATAATTTAAGCATCTTTACTTGATTTGAGAGATTAACTTTTGTGATGCTAATTTTGAAATTGTCTTAACCTTGTAAAAAAAGGTACTTTCAGTTTTTCCTTACCACTTTGGTTGACGAATTCCTTACCAAGGTTTCTATAATCTCCTTAAACTCCTGAATATTCTTTATGTATATTGTCTTTTAAGCTATAGTGTCAACCAAAGTCTAATATGTCAATGAAAGGCCCTTATATAAGAACTTCATCACTAACTATAAGCAATACTGGTGATATGGACACTAGTTAAGCAACCTAGGCTTCATGGATTACTTCCCCTTCCTTCTTTGCAAAGCTTTGTATTTGCAGACTTAGTTTAATGGTCTTACATAGAGGGAAAACAACCCATCATAAACCTGGTCCCACTCTTTAAAAGAGTCCACCTCAATCGAGATTTAATATTTCATTGCTCGATCACTCATGTAATATGAAAAACACATAATAAAAAACTTGTATTTTATAAGGAAATTTAGAGGAAGTGTTTGGATCATTGAATAACAGTGATCGTGTCTTCACCATGTGGTATACTAAAGGTTATGAGCAAGTGTAGATGTACTTGTTTTAGTTTATATTTTTTTTGCCCTTTGACTTTGCATTAGGTTAAATCTAATACAAGCATTTATACTTAAGGTTTCCAAAAATCAAGTTTAAAACTATTTAAACTTTAAAAAAATAATTCATCCTTATAAGTTGTGTCTGAGAACTAATGTTGGGCACCTTTTATCCTCAATGTTAGTACCTTTTATCCTTAATGTTAGTTTAATTATGTAACTTTTATTCATCATAAAGTCACATATAACTAGTGCGTGACACCGAGTTGTTACTGGCACTAGTTTTGTTTCGTAACTTTCTTCATACAATAATAAAAGTGAATACTAGTTTTGCTCTATTTCTCGTCTTAAAACTTTGCAAAAGATAGGCGCCTATCATCATTTGGACTTCAACGTCTATTTTGCCTTATTTAACAAACTTCTATACTTTTTAACATGCTCGAGCTAGAATTGACTTCTTCTATCTTCTACAAAATTGTTATCCATCTTCTTATCTTCCAAGTGACTCCAAAATATCCTCGATTAGAGAAACGTAGAGAAATTTGTATTCACATTTATGTTTTCTCCATTAAAATCATAACCTACAAAATAATGAACTAAATATAGGAAAAAATTTATATAATACGTGTAAAGCATGCGATAAAGTATCAAATACTAAGTAATTGAAATCTCAAATATTATGTAAAATATTGACCTATCAATAGTCATATAAGGTTGAATATAAAAGGGAAATAACAACCACATTATAGAATAGCTAAGATTACAAAATGAGTTAAGTCTTCTTAGTCTTTAAAATGAAGGATAACAATAACACTAATGGAGATATAAATGAATTATTTAGTTACCTATATATCTATGTAAATAATAATATCAAATATAATGAAAGAACTAATGTCAATAATTATACAAGAGTGAGATTGAATTACTCTCACATATGTCCCAATGAAGGTAACATTCACTTTTTACCTTAATAAAAAGGACTAATTTAAATCAGTAGAATAAATGAGACAATAATATATAATTTAGAAAGAATTTATCAAGCATTTACAAATTCAAAATATAAGTTCTCATCCACCTATCCAAATCATATAACTTCATCTCCCTTCGTACATGTATAAAAATGACATAAAACTCACTTATAAACCAATAATTAAAAGAATAAAGTGAAACTATATATATATCCTCTCCACACCAATATAGAGTTATTAGACAAAATTTATGAATCATCACCCTTTGATCACGTGCATCCAATACTCAATCTTCATCATAACTTTCATAACATGGAAAATCAATATTAAGAAAAATTGCAATCCATATATTGTTCTTTTATTATTCAGATTCACAAGATAGTAAATCAAATAATTCAACTTATCAATCATGAAAGGCATAGGAATATGATTTAATGATCAAATCATCATGTAAATCCTAATCACAAAGTATGTAATCTACCACTACAAGAATAATATACCATTCACGACGTTTTTTTATAAAACGTCACAAAATGTTCAGGCTTTTCGTGATTTTTAAAAAACATCACGAAAAAATTCAACTTTTTGTAACACTTTTCATGACGTTTTATCAATAAAACGTTGCAAAATGGAAACCTCGACGTTTTGTTGAAGAAAATGTCGTATAAGGTTTAATTAAATCATTTTGGTCGTTTGGTTTTTCATAAAACCTACCTAGGTATTTTCTTACCCCGCTGTTTCGACCTTCCGTCTTCCTCCTCTACTTCTCCGTCGTTTGTCCTTCCTCTGGGTGTTCTCCGCAGTGGTGTTTGCAAGGCATAACTTAGGGATTCATGCAAGAAAGAACGGAAGTAGTGGTGCACAACTTTGGATCTGCGATAGACACACTTATCGTATTTCACCTTTACATTCTTCAATTTGTTATTTTTGTATTTTTAATGTCTAAAACACAGCACTTTACTTTTTTGTCTTAAATTCCAGAAACCTCGTTGGCAGAAAATTGTATTGCCTTTATCCCACTTGCTTACTGACTGCCAATCAAAACCTTCGTTTTGGGTTTTGGGTTTTAGATTTTGGGGATTATTTCAGGCATTTAGGGCTCCACCACCATAACAATCCCCAATGATGATGGAAAATAGAGGAGACTTCATCAGGTTCTTCAAAATTGAATAATAGGTTATTGAAAGCTTAATGGAAGATGGGCTTTTCCTTCAGGCATTTCTTCAAGAACTGAGGGATTTGAGGTTTAGAGATAGCTCCTTGAGATCCGACGGAGATCTGGCAATTTCTGCTGGATTTCGCGAGCGACTGGTACTAGCGCAATCAGGATGAAGGGTCCTGGCACTTTAGTTGCGTCCATCATAGCGGCTTCAACTCTCGCTTTAATGGATTTAAAGTTTCCAACTTTATTCCGTTAGTGAGTATATTTTTCTGCTTTTTTCTCTTTCAAGTTCTTTGTTCAAAAGGTTTAGTAGCTGCGACTTTTCTTTTTGATTTTTCCTTTCGATAATATGCGATTTTGAGTTAGCATTTCATAACACCAAATGGGCACTTGATGTGCCTTTTGGTTTAACGATTCTTCTTCTCAACTGGTAGCTGAAAAAAGAGTTCTTTCCGATCTTTTTATTCTTTCATGTTTCATTGACGTTCTTGGATTGGTGAAGGAAGGAAAAGAAGGAAGCTATTAGTGAAGTGTTAAATGGAGATCGCTTGGTCACTTCTCCCTACAAACTTGACTTTTTAAGTGACAAGGACTCAGAAACTGCTTGCAAAAGAAAGCTAATGAAGGAAGAAGTTATACATTCGTCAAGATGTTATACTGATGTGTATTAGGTGTTATGGGCACTGCAATCCTAATTCCCAAATCGTCTTGAGCATGCTGGAACACGACTGATGAGCAAGAGCAAGGTATTGTCAGTCTGCATATGAATCTTTTTATTCGTGTTTTATAGTTAGTTAATGAATTTAACAGATATAATGAAGATTTGTTGTCTCCACTTTTATCAGAAACTGATAATACATAATGAGTCATCTTACAAGCATGACATAGCTGACTGTACAAACCACTTCCATGGAAAGAACTATATGCTTATATTTCCTCTTGCTCGTTGGTTCTGTTTTAATGATACATCTATAGCCATTTATCATCTACATGAGTTTCTGAAAAAGGAGTTGCATGATTATATTGTAGGTAACCGAGTATACTCACTTTTATCTTTTGTAAATAATAGGCTAAAACAAATAAACCAATCAGAAAAAGATGTTATGATTTTATGATTTCAAAGAATGTTTTTGTCGGAAACAAAACATACTAATTTCATTTTCGTCACCTTCTCTTTAAGATTCATTTAACAATCTATTTAGTATAATTCAATATCACATATAGTTATCTATAATACTCATTATTAAACTGATTACCAATATATTAGTTATTGAGATATAAATATTTCATCAAATTATATGATATTTCGGAACTTCGAAGTAAGTCTTCCTACGCCATTAACTATTCTAGAGAACCTTATTATGACTCTGAGCATTTATAATAATCACAAACACAAATCAATAAATGACATAACATCCAAAAAATTAAATTAAAAGAAAGATGACAATATTTGCATATGACCTACTTAATCTTAACTCCTTTTCAGTTTATCCAAATTTCTATCTTCCAATTTTATCTGTATATCCTAATTAATAAATTTTAGTTTCCTAATTTATATTTAAGGATCAATTTAATTTAATAAATTAATACCCCTAGAACTCTTAATTTTCTCTAACTATAATTTGATATATAACCTATTAAATTAATGACAAACTCAATAGCTATTCAAGACATGCTTAATAACTTGATTGTACTTGAAAATAGTGATTATTTAGCTAAACAAATTAAAAGATTAAAGAGATATGTGTTTTTCCCTCTTTTCTCTTCACTTCTCTCTTTGGAAACAAGAAATTAGCTTTCAATTTCTAATTTTAACCTCTACATAAATTAATCATGCCATAACTTAAAGAAACTACAAAAAAAAAAAAATGTTTAAGAAATCTTTGTGAAAAGATTAAAAGAAAAGAGAGTCATAAATATGAGAGAGAACACGCAAAAAAGGAGGAAGTTTTAACTTGTTTTAATTAAAGGCCCCTCCATATCTTTCCATTTTAAAAAGAACTTGTTCACTTTTTCTCAATATTTTAAAAACAGAATCGGAGCGACCGGTTCAATTAAGGATAGTGTAAATTGGTTAGTTGTCTAGTTCAACTTCAATTTATAACTTGTTTGTGTAAAAATAAAAACTGGTCAGTTTAGTAGTGAATTGGTCGGTTTTTCTGTGAATCAGTTGGAATTGATTTGCTCTACATAATTTCATAATCAGTTGGAATTGATTACGCTTTACCATCTTCTCTTCTTAAAATCTTAATTCTCCTCACTTCGTTTTCTGGGAAAAGCATAGGAATTGCAAAGCGTAAATCTTTAAGAGGTTTAGTTCTTTCACATCATTTTTAGCTATTTTTTCCTTTTCAGATAAAGATCTAGTTTGTTTCTTTCATTCAAGAGATGTCAGTATCTGTCCCCTGCAACTTCCATTCCTATGAATAACAAGAAATGGATGCCTATCCTATTATTCACGTAATACAAATGAATAAATACTAAATGAACAAATTCAAACATATTCCATTTATAGTACACATGTAACACCCCACTCTCGCAGGACTCGAACCCGACATCGTAGGTGTTATCCGAGTCCATACCCCGCGAGGTTGGCATGCTACCGTACTCAATCAGTCAAAACTTAATACAACCTTTTTTTAATACGATCAAATGCACGAAAATTAGTAAACAATTTGAGCTCAATTTATTCGTAAAATTTTTCAGTCATGCAATATAATCAACAAAATTTCAATAGCCATTTGGGCCTGTTAAAAATACGAAATACTTGTCAAAGTTTCATCACATTGCAAAAATCATACACAAACATTTCCGATTTTGAAATTTTTTTCAAAACATAAATATTTGAATACACAAGTTATAATAACTATGGAAGATTTAATTTGATACAAAATAAAGGAAATACTAATGCAGACACTAACTGATCCCGACCTCTATTTCTTACTTGCTTGTCGTTGGTATACTCCCGTTTGTCTAACAGGGTATTCTTCAAGCCTAAAAAATAATTGCAAATTTTGGGTAAGTTTTTGCAAACTCAATGAGATAACAATCATCAATGGTTCACTCAATTCATGCAACACACCATTTCACATAGCATGTAATTTACAATTTTGCATAATAGATCATGTATCACACTTTTACTCTAGTATAGGAAATTTCAACATTTCAATCGATCAAACATACTTGATATAAATGCTTATAAAATGCTCATGAGACACTTTTTACTTATTAAGTTGTTCTGATTGAGTGCCTGAACTATCCTGTATCTATTTTGGATATCGGGCTCATTAATAGCTGTCCCTTATCCGCTTGGGGGATACAGGGCCCATTAAACATAGTGAGCCTTAGGCTCTTAATCACTGTTGACCTGAGGCTCTTTTCACTCGTTGAGCTTTAAGCTCTGATCGATGGTTACTCTGGTTACAACTGTCATTATCTGATTGTGCATTCATGTATGAAATGCATCTAACACATATAATTAGTTATTCACTATCACATATCATCGGACCTTAGTCCTACATTCAACATTAAAGTTGAGAATCACTTTTAGTTCATAAGTAAAGGCACATTCAAAACACATTTAGTTCTTCACATTCACTTACAAGCAGCACTTCAATATCACATACACATATCACAATCATTGGACCTCTTATCCAGAAATCAACATAACCAATCCACATTCATTCAATCATTTCTAATCAGAAATTAAACAAACAAGCAATTAAGTGAGACTGTCTAGGTTACTCACAAACTGCTCCCGAAGCTAATGCCTAGAAGTTCTGACAATGTCTGGAGGTTGACATTCCAATTGCTCCTCTATAACAAGCAATATACACATATCACAATTGTGCAATTATAAATGTTTAATGATGCGCATGTATATAATGAAATATGTACAATGCATGTTCACGACAATCCAGGTTATTTATCCATTAGCCTCATCACAAAATCAATCCCATAAGAAAAATCACCTAAGTATAATTTATACTTAGGTTTATACCTCACTAACACCATTAAATTACAATTCATTTCTCATTGACTCACTTTAGATTTTTTTCCAAGTCACACTTTCACATATACTATTTACGTTCAATTAGAAAGAAAAGCTGGTGTAATTTGGTCATACTTTCTTCTAGAAAAGTGTTCCTCTATGTCTTATGTTTCTATTGATACTAAAATCACTCAATTTGGTTCAGTACTTTAGAAGATATAACTCAAACATTTTCAGACTGATCTTATCCAAAAACAGTTCACTTTGTACAACTTCCGTCTAGAAATTGAACATCTTAGAGACTGAATCATAATTCGACTCTTTCAAATGAATTTTAGCCCTATTTCTCTATTTTACTCATAAATAAAAATCATTTCATTTGAAATCCTATAGTTCTAGATATAATCAAAAAACTGAAGTATGCTCAGTAAAAATAATCCTATTTACACTGTTCCAACAGATTCCCACAATTTCATTTAATCAATATTTTTCAATTCAATTCATAATGGTACAAAGTTTTATGAAAAGGTATAAAAATGTGTTAGAAATCAGTTTGTTCAAGAATCAAGTCATTTTGAGGTCTAAAGAAGAAGTTATGGTCCAAAGAAGCAACCATGTTTGTGTCCTCAATCCTAATGAACCTATGCTGGCGCGATTACTATAACTTTCATAAAATATGTCGTATTGATCTTGTGTTTGACTGTTTGAGAGAAAATTTCTAGATCAACAACTTTCATGAAGAACCCGAAGCGAGATTTGCCTTTAAAAGGGTCAAAATCACAATTTACTGTAGGTGTCCCAAGAATGTTCGTTATTCATATCCGTTTGACAGGCATTGTCGGGCTTGGGGGTGCTTTTTCACCTGAAAAGGTCCGTTTAGGTGTTTTTACATCCAAGAAGGTCCGTTTAACAGACCTAAAGTCCATCTAATGGATATTGGTGACTCAAAACTCCTTCTAAAGCCTCTCCAAGGGTTAATAAACTCATTCTAACATCATATACATCCATTATCTTCTCAAATTCACCTCTTCTAGCATAAAACCACTTTATATCAATTCAAACACCAACTTTGTTTCATTAA
>JANKYE010000009.1:26607221-26621229 GCA_032467995.1 Erythroxylum dillonii | reverse complement strand
TATATGTGTGTGTGTATATATATATATATATATATATATATATATTTACCTTGGGCGTATGTCATTAGGATATATACAGTTTAATATGTAAATCCATGGATTTTAACATGACATAGGGAGATAGTGTTTAATCTCATAAAGGTTTTCTCTAATATAGTTTAGTATTCAGTCAGAGAAAACAGGTTTTCTTTAATGCTGTTTAACATTTAGTGAGAGACAACAAATTTCTCTTATACTATTTAGTATAAAGTTTAGAGAAATTGAGACCTACAAACAGAAAGATGATACATTTCAGATCATACAGGTATCATCATAGTTAGTCACACTATATTTTCTCAATCATCTTAGTGAGATATTAGATATGTGTGACTGTATTAGATCTGTGTCAAACATGACACATGTATTTGATAATTTTTGGTATCGAAAGCCTAGTGGGATGGAACGATGGACTTTTATTATCTTTGGATCAACTAGTTTTTTAACATGGTTGACTTATACAATGACTCAACTTAATTGTATTTTAAATTAGTTTTGCATTTGTAACAACTAATGTAATTAGTTATTGTCCAAGGAAAAGAATGCTAGATATTTTCTTATAGGGTGGACAAAATTAATTACATTTTAACGTTTTTAAATAACTTATTGGTTAAGCTACTTAAGTTTGATTCGGATAAAGATAATAAAGTGGTCCAATAAAGAATCTAAGTTAGTGAGCTAAAGTTCAAGGAGAAAAATGAACTCTAGTCAGTGTGAATCGAACCCGTGTTATACCTGTGATAGGGAGGCTTGATATTGATGTTATAAATATAAAGTTAAGGTCTCTTATAGCTGTTTAAGCAAATCATGAACGTATGGATACTCTGACCCATTCAGAGGTTCAAGTATTAAAAAAGTTACATAAAGACGTTAATTGCATCTCTGTGAGCAACTCTCGTGAAGGTGTCTGTGGAATAGCGCTCATTTCGACTTCAGAAAGCTCGTTTAAAGTTATGGAACCAAAATCAGGTATTTTTTATATTTCTTTATTTTTTCTCTTTCACATTCGATCCGAGATGCGTACCTAAGACTTGTGTTATGCATTACATTGAGTTGAAAAGAAAATGAAATAAAACAGCATGGCTAACCTATTTCATTCCATTAAATTGTTATGTATCATAATTATGTAGAGAAGCAGCTAGCTTCAATTGCTTGAATGATCTATAAACTTCAGATTGTGAACAAATCATAGCTCGCCCTGGAGTATATTTCTAGCTGAAATGCAAGTGATATGATTAGATGTAGACATTGAAATCTGAACGAGTTTGACAACAAATGTCTTACGGTTGAAGTGGAAAGTAAAGTTGAAGATGGTTCACGGATAACTGGTAAAACAGTTGCACTTTAAAATGATTAGGTATGATTTTTCCAACAGCCAGACAACAATTTCCTAGCAGGAAAATGGCAACTTGAAATGTAGTCCGTAGAAAGCCTAGTATTTGAACGAAGATACCTACTCTGGCCAATGCAAGTTTGTGGTGTAGAAGAGAGATACAGCTGCACACTTTTACGACGAAGGTAGATACAATGAATGCTCAAAGTACTCTGGTTTCTCAGACTGTGACCTCCAGCTCCTGGTACAAACCGTGGTTTCCTTTTGTCACTTTTTCCTGACTATACTGACAGACTTGCATTGCATGGCCCAATTGGTAAAAATGGTTAGCAAATGATAACTAATTTTTTTGTCGTTTCTCTCTTTTTAGCAGAATGGTAAAGATAGCAGGGCCATGAGGTCGCTGGCCTTTAAGAAGCAGGTCCCTGGGAGCTATTGCATTCCTGAGAAATATGTGGTCTCTGTTTGTCCCTTTTTAGTCTCTTACGTTGGTTGCTCGCGACCTTGGCAAGAACAATGCTTGTGTTTCCTGGGACCACTTTTTAACTTTCCCTCGCAAGGCAAGTACCAGTACATGTAGCTCATAAACTTTTGTAGTCAAGTTTTAAAGATGAATTAGAAAGATGACCAGACCATAATTCCTGGACAATATTATGATTGTCCTAGTGACTGAACTTTAATGAGAAAGTAAATAAATGACTTGATTCATGTGACGTTACTTGTCGGTTTCTATTTGGTTAAATACAAGTCTGTCCGTTCCAAGGGATCAAAGATCAAACTCGGCATTACTCCTTGAGCTTCCTCTATATTCACCCATGCAATTAGTCATTTTTCTACGAAGTATAAGAGAAAAACCAACCTAAAATTTGAAGACTTCCTGATAAAGACACGTGTGTGGTTTATGTCCTCTTATATAGTATCTAAATCAAAGGAAAATGCTGTAATGATGTTCCTCCACGAATTGAGGGCCTTATAATATAATAAAAAAATAAATGTTTTGACATAATCTGCTCCCACATCGTGTCCATAAATTAATAATTCCTCTTAGTTTTATTTAATATGAAACAAACTCCATTTATGAAAACCGGGGGATCGTCATGTATGTAATCTTGTAGGATTCTATCCTTGTATCTCAAATGACAAAGACCTTGAACATTAATGGATTAAACGAATATAGTGTTGATAAATCGACTTAGATGTTCCAGTTAATGGATCAAACTTGCTAGAGCCGTGTAATTACTTCAGATGATCAATAACATTTTTAGCAATCGTCTGTCACAAGCAGTATCTTAGGAGACGAATTTTGACGAGGATTCCCTTCTAGGACCCACCGAAGAAACCAAAATACGGATTGAAGGAGTAATTGCCAAGTACCCTACAATGCCTTCTACTCACGCCAAAGTTAGGGAGCGAGTGAGGATTGGATTGATTTTGAGGTGGCAATGTGGTTTTTTAACATGAAGTAAATGCGTGTAGCCAGTGAGATCATGTATGCCGGTGCAGTTAGAGATTAAAGTTTTGTTCCGGGGACCTGCGAGAGGACCAACTAACTTATTCAATTCTATATCCTAGACTTGTGGATGCGAATTCATCTTTGATGTTATGCTCTTTTTATAACTTCCAACTCTGACTTAAAATAGTCATTCCTGCAACCAGATTGTGTGGAGTAGGCCATATGCTGGTTGTTCATTATTTCATTTTTCTTTATAGTTTTGAAGAGCTCGTGCGCCCCACTATGCAGTATCCACCAAAAGTGCCACGTTCTTTTTGTTCAGTGTTTGGAAATATAGTCAGTTGGGAAGATATGGTGAGCAGTTCAGCTCGTCAATTTTATGTCAGTTCTGGCAATATCAAGCAAAAATTGCAGACAACTGTGTCTACTATGCCATATAGTCAGATAAAGTGGTTGACTGCTATAATATTGTCAGACACAATTATTATTACTTAATTCAAGCATCTTGATGAACTCCCCCTTCTTTTGCAGCTAACATTTTATCAATCGACTTATAAAATTGTTGTGATATCAGCAGCGTCACTAAATTTCTCGGAAGATTTGAGTTGTCAGGAGACGTGCACTGCCCCACACAAACTCCCAGTACACATTCGCTTCGCTTATTGATGTAGCCAAAATAATCTCACAGCATATTTATCGGTTCCTATTCTAAAATAAAGTTAATTATTTGATCATAAACTATTTATTCATATATAGACATAATTTAATCTATATAAATTATAATAATCATAAAATATTTTAAAATAATAATTCTCAAGTCTTTTTTAAAATATGTTTTTGGGTTGACAGAGAAATCTTGCACTCAACTAGCTCACTAATGTATGTTCTCTTTTTGACATGAACGCTTTAGGAAGTAGATGTTAATTATCAACAAAGAATAAAAAAGAAAACAAGCTTGTTTCCAACGGGAGAAAACAAGTAGACCCTACTAAAAGCTGTACTGAATATGGTTAGTGAAACATACGGCTATCAACCAGAAACATACGTTCCCAGGTCCATATGCTTTGGTCTCCAGTTGTCGTGATTATAATATTGGATAATTTTGTCCTTCTCTATAATATTGGACAACTTTTAATTATATTTGCTATTTTTTAATAATTTATCGGTCAAATTATATAATTTGATCCAAACAAAAGTAATAAAATGGCTCAATAAATGATCTATATTAATGAGTTGAAGTTTAAGAGGAAAATAGATTCCGATTAATGTAGACCGAACCCATATTGAACTTATGATGGAGAAGCCAGATATGAAAGATATATATAAAGGTTAAGGTCTCCTTCAGTAGTTTATGTAATTCGTAAGCATACGGATCATCTGACCCGTTAGGAGCGTTACGTTTTAAGAAAATTGAAGAAAGGCATTAACTAAGTATTGGTGATCACATTTCGTAAAGGTCCTGGGAGATTGGAGCTCGTTTTGGCCTCAGAAACTACTTCAAAACATCAGATGGAACTAAAATTAGGTATTCCACATTTCCTTCATTTTTAACTCTTTCATGAATGATCTAGGACACGTAATAAGGTCTATTCTATATGTTATAGTGGTATCAGAGCAATTACGTAATTGGCTTGCCAGAAACGAAAGTTTTTTTGTTTCCATTCATTATGGTTTTTATCAGTTTTTTATTCGTTTTTTAGTTTTTTTGCATATATGATTACATAAAAGTGATATATATATATAAGGTTGGCTATAAAAAAAACGGGCCAAAAAAAATTGGACCCCAGGTTGCCAAAAATTGCCCTCCCCATTGGAGAGTGATGCATCGTGAAGCGCGTGTGGCGATGCTACAGTACAACGCACACACCAATCACGTGCTGCCAAGTGGCTCCACAGGTTGAGGGATACACGTGCCTCATGCGGCACACTCTCCCATGAGAGCAAAATGGCTGGCACGTGCATAACACTTGCTAACATCGGTCTTGACATGTAGATGGCAGGGATCAAGACACGTGGCAGTGCATGCAACGCACGTGCCATACAATAAACGAGCGCGTCTGCTTGAGGGGTGCATGCTGCGTAAGTGTCAGACGCATCTAGCGGGTGTCCTCACTCACACACACGCTGCTGCTTGCTGACGTCAACGCACAGTGCTGCACTGATGTCATGCTGACGTCAACAAAAGAAAAGGAAAATTTTAGAATTCTCGTAAAGTTGTCCCGAGTCTTTTTGGGTTAGTTTCCAGGCCGAAGAATTTTTAAAATGTTTTTTTCAATTTTTTTGGATTTATTACTTTGGTAATTGGATTCTGAAAAAGTTTCAAAGCTTTTTTAAGCTACTTTTAATTGCATTTTTGTACGTCAAACTGCACATAAGAGAGATATTTAAAGTTTTATGTCTCGTGCGGTAAGTTCGATTTTCAGAAAGTACGATAGTCACTCTCATTGAAATTTTTTTATAAAAGTCTCAAATAAAGTTTAAAGACGATGTTTTTAGTATTATCATGTGATTATTAAATTGTAAATTTAGTTTTTACAGTTATAATCGATTTTTACATATATTATAGCCTATATAGAATGTGAGGATGACATAAAGATGTAACCATTGTATTTATGGACTTTCTAGGGTACTGATGAGAATGTAGTCACTAAAGTAGCATTTCAAGTTAGTATTTTAGATTGTTCTGCTCAAATTTTAGGAGATGTCTCTGGCCTTATATTGGTTATTCTGCCCAAAAGTGCTGGCCTTATATAGGGTTTTGAGATGTTCATAAAGGCATTAGATGGAGGAAAATTGTTGCTTAAATGATCTATTCACCCAAAAGTGATAGTATCATGAGAGTTGATAGTTTGTATTTTGATCACTTTTATATGGAGGTCTAATTAAATATATTATGTATTCAGTCCAAAGGTGTTTCATAATAATTGTGATCGGATTATCAATAGAGATACCTAAATCTTATTATGCATTTGCACTGATCTTTACAATGTCTTTTCTATTTTACAGTCACCTTTTCTATAAACAACAATGTTGTTACAATTGAAACATTAAATGGTTTCAATTTCAAAAAGTGGAAGAATGATGTGGAGTTTACACTAGAAATGGTTGACGTCAATATGACGATGCACATCGAGAGACCTTTTCCACTTACAGATATCAGCTCAGAAGCTAATAAAGCAGCTATGACGATCAAGGAGCGGTTAAATATGATTTGTCATTTGACCATCAAGAGGTCGAACCCAGATCATCTATTGAGTGGATTACTAGATACGACCATAGCAAAGGAGTTTATAGTTAACATTTCCCAGAGATACAAGGTGTCTTCTCATGCAGAGCAAAGCACTTTGATTAAGGAACTATTCTTCATGAAGTATAGAGGAGAAGGAGGCGTTCGAGAGTACATTATCAGGATGGTACACCTTCAGACTACGCTGAAAGCACTTAATGTACCAATTCCTGATAATCTCATAATGCATCAGGCACTAGATACTCTCCCTTGTGAGTTTGAGATGTTGGCTACCTCCTACATCTCTCAAGATGAGACTTGGGACATCAATGCCTTGATTTCCCAGTGTGTTGTAGTGGAGGAGAAGATTAAGAGTTCTCCTCATGTAGCTATGTTTGCAGCTGCCAAAGGTAAGGGGAAGGCTAAGTCCTAACAACCTAAGAATAAGGGTAAGAAACCCAATCCCTCTCCAAAGATTTAGACTGGACAGTCCAACATTGCTAAGGGGCCACATGACCTAAAGGGTATAAGGTGCTTCTTCTGTAAGAAGGGGTATAGGAAGACTGATTACGAGAAATACAAGCTGTGGATAGTTAAGTAGGAATTATCATGTAACTCCGCAGCCTATATGATTCATGAATCCAATGTAGCTATAATTACATCAAGTTCTTGGTGGTTAGATATTGGAGCTTCTAACCATGTTGCTTCCACAATGTAGGGGTTCAATTCTAGGAGAAGGTCGACTAAAGGAGATGAGAAGCTGATGGTTGGCAACAATGAGGAGGTGGATGTTTTATATGTAGGAGATGTAGGATTAAACCTCGATACGAGGTTTGTATTAGTTTTACGAGACACATTTTATATACCGTCTTTTAGACAGAACTTGACCTCTGTATCAGTTTTGGATAAAGAAGGTTATCGTTTTGTATTTGATACTTCAGTTGTAAATATTTCTATCAGTATAAGACATATTGGAACTGCCTTCTTATTGTACAAATTATATATAATGTGTCTTACTCCTAACAAAATGTATGCCTCTTCTTATGTTGTCGAACCTGTTACTTGAAAGAGAGCCTTCATAAAGGATGTTACTTGAAAGAGAGCCTTCATAAAGGAATCATCTTACATGTTGTGGCATAAACGTCTTGGCTACATTTCCAGGGAGAGGGTTGAGAGATTGATAAAGGATAACATTCTCCCAACTCTAGACTTCAGTGATCTAGAAACATATATCGATTATTGTAGGGGTAAGTTGACTAAGATAAAGAAAATGGGTTCAACTCATACTTATGGTTTATTAGACCTTATACATACAGACGTTAATGGTCCCTATATAGTCACGTTATGTAAAGCTAGATATTTTTTTACGTTTATAGATGATTATTCCCGCTATAACTATGTGTTCTTGCTTAAGGAAAAGTATGAAATTCTTAATAAGTTCAAGATCTTTAAGACTGAGGTTGAGAAACAATTGAAAAAATTAATAAAGATAGTCAGATCTGACAGGGGAGGGGAATATTATGGAAGACATGGGATTGCAGGACAAGAAAAGGATCTATTTGCTAGGTATTTGGAATCAATTAGAATAGTAGCTCAGTTCACTATGCCAGGTAGTCCTGAGCAAAATGGTGTGATCGAAAGACATAATCGCACCCTAAAAGACATGATGAGGTCAATGTAGAGTAGGACTAACCTACCTAAATACCTTTGGGGCAAAGCTATCAAGATGACATTGTATATCTTGAATAGAGTCCTAAGTAAGTTAATACCAAAGATGCCTTTTGAACTCTGGGTTGGAAGGAAGCCAAGCCTTGCACACCTTCATGTGTTAGGCTGCCCTGTTGAGGCATTGCAACCTTGTTTCACTCGTTGCTATTTGGTGGGTTATCCCGGCTACTCTAAGGGCTACAACATTTACTATAAAGAAGGGGGCTAGAATAGTGGAATCACAGACAGCTAAGTTTCTAGAATACGATGTCCATAATGAGGGAAAATCTTCACATCCTTTAAGAGATAGCAGGATGGTTACTGCGATTATTTCGTATCCACTTCTCATATAGCCAGGTCCTGTGGATGTAGCTTCAAGTATTATACCTATGCAGGCACAAGAACATATACCTGTTCAGGAAGAGGTTTTTGAGGTACAAGAACCTATGCAGATGCGCAGATCCACCAAAAAGAGGCGACCTACTATCTTACTAGATTATATAGTCTATTTAGGTAAGCAAGACTATGACATAAGACATGTTTTGGATCTAATTACTCTTACAGAAGTCATTTCTGGACCCATGCGGAAATGTGGTGGGAAGCGATGAAGGATGAGATACAATTTATAAGGTATAATAAGGTATGAGAGCTTGTTGATTTACCTCAACATTACAGGCCTGTTAGTTACAATTGGCTATTTAAGACCAAGAAGGACATATAAGTTCAAGTTGAGCAATTCAAGGTGCATTTGGTTGCTAAGGGATTCACTCAGAGAGAAGGAGTTGACTTCAATGTTACCTTCTCTCCTGTATCCTCGAAGGATGCATTTAGAGTGATGATGGCAATAGTAGCTCATTATGACATGGAGCTACATCAGATGGACGTTAAGACGCTTTCCTAAATGGTGACCTTTATGAGGAGGTCTATATGGAGCAACCTGAAGGGTTTCAAGATCAAGATGCTACTAACAAAGTTTATAAGTTGACTAAATCAATATACGATCTGAAATAAGCTTCCAAACAATGGTACCTAAAGTTTGACGAGGTTTTGATCTCATTCGGCTTTGTGGACAACAAAGTTGAAAGATGCTTATATTATAAGGTCAAGGGGAGCAAAGTTATCTTTCTATTACTGTATATGGATGATATCTTGCTCGCGTCAAATGATTTGATCATGTAGCATGAGGTAAAACTTTTGGCCAAACAATTTGACATGAAGGATTTAGGTAAAGCATCTTTTTTCCTCAGTATGCAGACTCATTGGGACAGATTTCAACACTCATTGAGCCTCTCATAAAGAGCATACATTGAGCAAGTGCTACAGAGGTTTAATATGGCTGATTGTAAACTTGTTGTAGCACCTATCTCTCATGTTGAGAGATTATCTTTGGCACAGTGTTCAAAGAATGAAGTTAAGAGAGAGGCTATGAGAAATGTCATATATTCTAGTGCAGTTGGTAGCCTGATGTATGCCTAGGTGTACACTACATCGGACATTGCATTTGTTGTCAGACTGTTGGGTCGATATATGGCTAACCCAGGTATAGACCATTGAAATGTAATTAAGCGAGTGTTAAGATACCTAAATGGTACCAATGATTATATGTTGACATACAGAAAAGTCAACAATTTAAACCTCACAGGATATATAGACTTTTGGCATATATTAGATATTCATGATTATATTGAATCTATGTCGCACATGACACGTGTGTTTGATATTTTTCCACTATCGAAAGCCTTATAGAATAGAATGTTGGACTTTCATTACCTTTAGATCGAATGTTTTAATTTTTTAAAATTTGGTGCTAATACAATAACATGACTTTACCAATTTTTAAATTTGAGTCATAACTGCAATTAATGCTTATCCAATAGGGAGAATGTTGGACAATTTTGACATTCTCCATAATATTGGATAACTATTAATTGTATTTTCAATTTTTTAATAATTTATCGGTTAAGTTACGTAATTTGATCCAAAAAAGGTAATAAAGTGACCCAATAAATGATTTATATTAATGGGTTAAAGTCCGAGAGAAAAATGGATCCCGATCAGTGTGGACGGGACCCATATCGAGCTTGTGATAGGAAAACTCGATATGAAAGCTATATATAAAGGTTAAGGTCTCCTTCAGTTGCTTATGTAATTTGTAAGCATACGAATCTTTTGACCCGTTAAGAGCGCTTACGTTTTAAGAAAACTAAAGAAAGGCGTTAACCGAGTGTCGGTGATCACATTTCATAAAGGTTCTGGGAGATTGGAGTTCGTTTTGACCTCAGAAATTGCTTTAGAACATCGGATGGAATCAAAATAAGATATTCTGCATTTCCTTCGTTTTTAACTCTTTTATGAATGATCCGGGACACATAATAATGTCTATCCTACATGTTACATATAACACCATTTCTTTTTATTGAAAATAAAAAAGACTAATTATAACATATGCCAAAAGTCTTTAAGGCTCCACTGGGACGTTGGAATAGATCATAATTATGTAATAATAGGATATTTACAAGATTTCTTAACAAATATAAAACTTACTCTTTGGCACTTATATGGAGGCCTAAATCGTATACTTGGTTGTATACTTGGTTGGTTTATCTTTTTATGGGATAGCTAGAAAAGAAGCACCATGGATGTCTCCTTGACTTCGGTTTCAAAACCGAAGTTTCAAGGTGTGAGGCGTTGGATTGGTTGGACTGTTCTGCCTACTGGTTGGGTGAAGTTGCATTGTGACGGCAGTTCTATTGTTAATCCTGGGTTGACTAGTGGTGGAGGGTTGTTGCGTGATTCTTTTGGTCGTTGGCTAGGGGATATTCGTTTCGAATTGGTGTTTTGACTATCTTGTGGGGGAGTTATGGTCCATTCACGATATATTGATTTTTCATAGGATCATGGTTTTCGACAAGTCGTGGTAGAATCGGATAGCATGGAGGCAGTGAGCAGGGATGGATCCAGGGGGGCTAGTAAGGGCAATAGCCCCTACAAAACTAAAAAAATTTTAGAATATATATATATATATATATATTACTAGCATAATACTTTGTTAACTATGTATGAATGTTTACATATTTGTGGTTTAAGTTCCTTGCTCCCCCAAGACTAAAATCTTGGATTCGTTGCTAGCAGTGAGGGTGGTGACTTATGGTGTTATCTCTTCTCATCCCCTGTCTGTTCTAGTTGTGGATATTTAAGCTTTACTTGCTTAAATTTGGCTTTGTTTTATTAGGTATGTATTTTGTGAAGGTAATTTTGTAGCAGATTGTCTAGCTAAATTAGGTCATGACATTTTGCCAACTTTTTAAGTTTGGGAGAAGATTTCTACTGCCCTCTCCTTAATTATCTGGGCTAATCTCTGTAGTATTTCTTTTATGAGATAGTTTTGGTTTTCTCTCGTTTGTAACCAAAATAATAAAAAGTAATCAAGACGCCATCAGCCCAAGCTTTAAGTGGTGCTGCATTTCAATTTCCCGTTTGTACCCTAACCTAAACAAAACGACACCTATTTCAAAGTTCACATGGAATATTAACGAAGATACCTAGAATGGTTTTCAAAAGCGCAACAAAGCTAAGCTCCGCTGATTTGGTACATGGTTAAATAATTTTGGAAATCAAAAGTTAGAGCTATATGCCTTTTTATTAACCATATTAAAATTGAATGAGATGTTGCATAGATATATCATTTAAAGATAATGTGACTTTAGTTGAACTTATGAATTGTTTGATTGATAATTAAAATCATTTTTCAATTAATAATATATATATTTAAATAATCCATATATTATCATCTAAGTAAACTCTCAATATTTTCATATATGCAATGTATTTAAAATTTACTAGTACATTTTGTGTGCATACATAAACTAATAGTCTGTTTAAAGAAGGGTTAAATTATATAATCAGTAAATATTATTATTTAATTTCTTTTGAAGATTTTAAATATTAAATTATTAACAAATGTAAACATTAAAGCCTTTTATCTTATCATTTAGTTATGTATGAGACGCTATCTAGGAATGTTCATAAAATTCCTTTTTGTAAGAAGCCGCGTTGACTGTGAAAATATATTTTATTTATAGTATTTTTTAAAAACAATTGTTTAATCATCCTAAAAACTGCTATCAAACTAATCAAAAATAAATTTGATTTACTCGATATAATTGTAATATAAACAATTAATTGATACACAATATAAACGACAAAAAAAATTGTAACAATAATTAAAATTTAATATAAATGTTAAAATATTAATTAAAATTATATCAAATTATAATTTGACAAAATCAGGTTAAAAGTTTTTTTTTTAATTATGGTTTTGAATGAGACACTTTTCTTTTTGTTTTAAAACTTAATATTATGCTTAGGCTTAAATTGATATTAGCTAGGAAGTAATAGGAATAAAATTATTTTTAATGATGTTAAATATTTAACATTTTTTAATTATGGTGACTTTTATGAAATTAGTAAACATAAGGTTAACATATTTAATTAATTTATGATATAAATCATTAATAAATACACAATACAACAAGTAAAAACATCAATCATAAATAAGAATTATAGATGAATTTTATTGAAAGATATCAAAATAAAAGTTAATATAGATTTCAAACTAAAAGTAAAATTTTATAAATAATATATTTCAAAAAGTAATTTTTACTCGTGATTTTAAGAGGTTACTTTTGTATAAAAAAAATGATTTTAAAAAGTAAAACAAATGCCTAACAAACCTTTTCCTTTCCTTTGTATAAACTTATTTTTAGAATCCAAAACGTAATTGAAATTTGTTTCTTCCAAACCTACTTTATAAACTTAAAAACCACAAATGCTACTTATCACTTACTAGGGATGGCAGCTTTAGCTTGGCTCGGCTTGCACTAACTTTGACCCAATTTAGTCGGATTACTTGCTAAGACTAGCTTAACTCATGGTTAGAATGAAAAATATTAAACGACGTTATTTTGTCAAATTTCTTTTTTAAAAAATTGTAAATGGGCAAGTCCTTACTTTCTGGCTATAATTTCAAACCTACTTTAATAACTTTTAAATTTATTTAATGAATTAATAATTTTAAACCAGTATTAATTGAATGGTGGGTCGGCTTAAACTAATTTAAAAAGGGCTCAGAAGTGGGCCCCAAACCAGTATTAATTGAATGGTGGGTCGCCTTTCACCTGACTCAAAGCCCAATCGTAATTCCACGTTGATATTGCTGTAGCCATACACGTTTCCTCTTAAGTAACTTTTGTGGGACCTCACCAAGACATTAGATTTCTTTGGGGGGAGCCAATTAACTGGATTGAGCTTTGATCTTTGAAACTTGTCTTCTTCTTAGTCTTCTGTTCAGTCATTTTTTCTCATTAAAAAAAAAACGAAATGTGGTAATTATGAGTCAAGATGAGTAACTATTCATTCACTTTTTTATATATACTGCCACTGATATATATATATATACTTGTTCAATCCACGAGAACAAGCCTATCTTACAATTGGATGATTTCTCCCCTTCCTTTTCTATTGTTTTTACAATTGGATGGTATTGTTTCTCATGATAGAGTACATTCCACCACATCACATAAATCTTCCATCGATTATCGTAGACTTTAAGAAAATTAAGGGTAGAGCTAGTCTCCTCTACATCCTAGATTTTGAATTGACAAATGACCCACTATTCCTTTTCTTCTAGAGAAGGGCACTATTACACATTGTGAGCCGTATACTTTTCAGCACACCACTGTAGAGAAGGGCACTATTACACATTGTGAGGCATATAATTTTTTCCCGTCTAAACAATTTGAAGTACTTTTTAGCACATCCATGTATTTAATTTGTAACCCCCTCCCCCGGCAGATGTAGCTTATCACTCTCCCGCCCACGTTTTTGTCGCCTTCCCTCTTTCTCGAACCACAGTGCCCACGTTTATGTCGCCTTCCCTCTTCCTTGAACCACCTTCCGTCTGTCATCTTCCTCGAACCACAGTGCCCACGTTTCTGTCGCCTTCCCTCTTCCTCGAACCACCTTTCGTCTCTCATCTTCCTCGAACCACAGTGCCCACATTTCTGTCACCTTCCCTCTTCCTCGAACCACCTTTCGTCTCTCATCATCTGCCGCGGTTGGAATTTGTAGAGGTTGCTTTACCAGTTGACGGCCCTCTATCATCTACAGTCGGAGTGCATGTGCATCTTGGTTGAGGTAAGTCATTGAACTACTTTGCTTGCAATTAATGTTGGGTAATGCTAGTTTCTGACTA
>JANKYE010000009.1:26590898-26607121 GCA_032467995.1 Erythroxylum dillonii | reverse complement strand
CATATCAATTAAAACAAATCATGAATTTCTAATTTATATTAAAACATTATTAACAAAATTTACCAAAATTATTATAATTTAATTATAATTTAATAAATACTTGACAATCCATGACGTCTATTGAATTAGACGTCGTAGAATATCTATTTTTTGCGACTCTTCCCAACATCGTGAAAACGCATACAATCCCTGACGTTTTCTCCAAACGCCGGGAAATATACGCTTCTTTTCTGACGTTTTTATGAACGTCGCAGAATTGCTAAGCCTTCTACGACGTCTTGACTCAGACGTCGCAGAAACTGATTACCTACCCCACTATCTATGACGTTTTAATAGACATCATAGAAGGTTTTCTGCGACGTCTTAAGAGCTTCTACGACATTTAAAAGACGACGCAAAATGTATGTTTTTGTTGTAGTGACAAATATGAGGTTTTTTATTTTTATTGTTTAGGATGAAATGAGATGTAATATGAAATTCTTTTCTTTCATTTTATTTCATTCCATTATAAAACCTCCAACTAAACATAACCTTAGGTCAAATATTAAATAAAACTATATTATTTTATTAAGAAACTGGCTTTATAATGAAAGTACAGAAATAACGTTGTGAGAGTGGGCAAATTTGGCAGTGAACAAGGAAACTCGAAGAACATTACTTTCCTTAGATTGGGTTGGTTGTAGATTAGGTTTGTTTTTAACGTTGCATGAATTTGCAGTTGGAAATTATTGTTGGTAAACTTGTGATTCTGTATTGATTAGTTAGCTCTCTAAGGTTTCTTGATAGGAAGGTTGTACAGAAAAAGGATGTGATTGCTGAAAGGAATTAGGTTGCAAAGAATGATGTAGGTTCAATTTGATCCACTTTTGATTGTCAAGAGATTCATGTGTAGGAATCTCTAAATATGTATATAACATTTTATTATCTGTATGAAGCCTTTCTGTTTTACTAAAAAAAAAAAAAGAAATAACGTTTTGTAGTGCAACATAACGTACAGGTACAGGGACCCTACATGCTTTCGTGACCATTTACGAACAGTGTCGATCAAAAAGATACAAAAGTTGACGATAAGGTTAAAGTCTGAGGTCTGAACAAAGCACTTAGCGGGTAGTGGATAATATATATAGCAGTACTTTTTTTTTTTTTCCCTGTTTGCATCATACTGTAGAATCATATTGATAAGAGAAAACTTACATGAACAACAAAAACCACGAATCTGCTCAGTAAGAACGTTAAAAAGAACATTCTGAGTTGACAAATGCAAGTACGTTCAAAAGGAATCTAAAGCAACTTATGTTGGCGTCCCCCAGTTCCAATAAATTTACATCTGAATTTGTTTCTCCTTTGAAACGGACTCTAAAAGTTGTTACATAACGAGTTTTCTGAAATTGGGTTGTCGACAGTCCGAAAAAGAAACGATTCTAATGATAATGTCGCACTTTTCTTTTGTTTTCAGTTCCAATCCTAAACCAGAAACTCCAAAAATCACATCATCACTTTATATCTTTCGCTTGCTGCATGCGTCTACATCAAAGATAATGGGTGCACCGTGCATGGCGAGAGGCTGGTATCTAGCCATTTGGACGTGTCCATATCAGTTTTTCCGGCTAATCAATAGTTGATAGAGTTTATGAAGAAATTTTCAAAGTGGAGCATTTAAAGAGCCTATTCGAGAAGTCTCAATACCAATTACGTAGTTTTTGGTTTTGATTGTGATAACCTTTTAAGCATAACGGGAATGTAGTGTTTAGACGCGACAAAACAAACATATATGTTAACATCATTATTTACTTGTGTTCTGTACAAAATTAGACTAATGTAAGGATAAGAACTGATTAAATTAAGAATTTTTTCTTTCTAATTAAAAATAATTTTGCTGATGCATTGTTATGACCTTTGGTTTTGTTTTTCGTATGAAGAAGATTCTCCTTACGGAGAGCAGTTGGCTTCTTCATTTCTCTGACCAATCGAGTGTACTAGTACTATCAAACCTTTTAATTAGTTCAATGGTAGAAAGAGCTTGAAACATCTTTCTCCACCAAGATTTTCCCTTACGAATTTTCTATATACTATGCGATTTTAATTTGTAGGACGACAATTTCTATTTTACATATAAAAAACTTAACTGTGTACATTTTTCGCCACACACAGTTGATAGAATTTGAACCTTCGTTCCATATAAATAGCTAGCAAGATGGAATTAAGAATTTTAAATAACAACAATGTAGGCATTAAATATTTTCTTTGAAGTTGTCAAATTAAAAGTGCCAACAACTTTTTGGTAGTCTAACATAAGCTGCCTGCTTTTTAGTTTCAGTTTCTAGGCATTACAAATAGACTATTTGAAGGCATTTTCTAAGAATAATCCCATCTTCGGTTGATTTTAGAAGTATATTCCCCTAATTTAGTTTAATGGACTTATTTTATCAGGTATTATGCAGGAAAAATATTCTTATTTTCTTATTATTAGGTCAAATTTATAAGGATTGACATTATTTGTTTTGCTATTTTCATCAATATTTTGATTTAAATTTCTTATTATCAATAATTTTTTAATTTATTCTTCATTTAACATCTTTGTAATAAGTCATGTATGTCAAGAGATCGGGGGAATCAAATATTATGTACAGTACAATAAATACAAAACTTTTTGATATGATTTTCTAAAGTCAATATTGCTTAAAATTTTATAACATGACTAGTACACAAAACATAATTAAGCATAAATCATAATTCTTACCTTATTGAGAAACTTGATAATTTTCTTATCATTTCTCTCGAACCGTTTTTTAAGGTAATTTATCTCAATCACTGTAGTAACATAAGTATCTATTTTTTAATGATATCCACAAAATGTGTTACTATTATTGTAGAGATAGTTAGGTAAGAAGTGCTAACTCCCTTGGAGTTAAGCCTATTTGAAATTATAATTTATTTCAATTAAATAACTAAAATAATTAAACCTATCAATTAAAATTAAAATTTTAATTAAAATTAATTCTAATTAAATATTAATTATGCTCAAATAAGATCCAATATCTAATATTCATCTTATTTATTAAATATCTCATATTTAATTATAAAATTTCTTAAATTTTGCAATAAAGTCCAACTTGATCAAAACACATTTTCTCTCTTCAACTTATTCTTTGTGTATGACCCATTAAGTTCCTCAATATGTTGGCAATATATACAAATTATAATCTTAATCATACTTAGGATTAGATAAACTATACTCTTTTAATTTATCTTTAATGATCTGATTAAATAATTTATATATGTAAATCAAGATTATCATCTAAACCCAAATATTTAGGAATATTGTCATCATAAAATGTTTCATTTAGACATAGGGTATAAAATTAATGTCTATTCCATTAACAATTTATTCAATTAATGATATTTAAAAAATATTTTTAAAGTGTCATTTCACCTTAGCCAAAGATTTCTTGAATATATACTAATTAAGAATAACGGAGTATTCCTCCTAATCACTTTAAGTTAATTAATTATATATTGATAAATCAACTGTTTATATATAATTCATACTATATCTAATGATTACCATTAAAGCTATCCTCGATTAAAATAAGTTATAAGTAGTATTGAAACATAACAACTCATATACTATATACTTTAGAAATCTTAGGTCAAATAATCACTTATATTATCATCATAATAAGAATTTTCATAAAAATATAAGTAATATTTCAAATAGAATTTTCATATAAAGTCATTTCAATGAAATTTTTATCTAACAAACACCCACTTGTTTGTTTAAGTATCTTTATAGTTTAGTTTATGAGTTTAGATACTTTTTTCATAAGGAATAAATATAATATGTCGTAGTTTTCTTACGCTATATTAATGTTTACTTTTAATAAAATAATGACAAGGAACATTATGGATAATACAAAAATATAATATAAATTTTATAATTATGTATCATCGTAGTTTTATTTGCAATGTACATTCATGGACTTTATCAAATACATCTGAATATGTATAAGATAAATAATGACTAATAATTATGTCATTAAATTACAACCAACCGATTGATTATATGATATAAATCAATAATGTATATACCTTCAAAGAATTAGTGACATGTTCTATATAAGTTTTCTCTAAAGATGACTATAGTAATATATACTAATTAAATACAACATTCATTGGAGTAACAAAGACTTGATTGGAACTAATATGAGAAAACAATACCTGAAACTCATAAGTTATAACACAAAAGTTAGGAATCTAAAAAGTATTTCAAAATTACAATTGCAATAACAATTTTTCGCAGTTTTTGGTTACCATATTTGTCAACCATTTCCTTTTAATAGCTTGAATTGGTGATTCGAGCATTATCATGTATTAAAATTGTCATATACAAATGCAATATTTAAGCTCGGACTTAGTCATAAGAATTATTTCGTAATCTATACAAAAGCATCCCTTATATTTATTTAAATAGATGTGACTTAATCATTATAAAGATTTATCATAATTGAATAGCATTGAGTTAAATGTATTTTATCTTCTTCATTGCTTAAGTCTTCTTTTTCAACTTCTATGTAAAAGACTTACCCTAAATTTATGTAGAAACCATCATATTACTAAAAGATGACCAATTCATGTCCAAATAAGACTTTTATTTTTCCTAAATAAACTTTCTGTAGAAGGTAAGGTCATACATTTATACTATATAAGATTACCACTTTACTTTGAGTTAACTCATTTTCCACGTTAAGATGGAGAGAAATTGAATTCTTAAAATAAGTAGTTTCAGTTAGTTATATTTTAAGCTCTAATATTCAATCATTTTCAATAATTCATGTTCCCTCTCTTTCTCTATCTTATATTTATTGATAATACTTTGTAGGCTGTCCAATTGCCACCACATCAAACATAAATTCGAAGTATATCGTAAATGTTGTATCACTTGTATGCATACTAGTGAAAATTTGAAAGAATGTAATTTCGTAAAGTTTCTAATTCATCCACAGTTGATTCTAGCACAATCAAAACTAGAAACATTAAACACACAAATGCAAATCAACACAAAAAATTTGTTAACACAGTTCGACACACTTTGTCTACGTCTGCAGGGCCCTCACCTAGCTTAATACTTTCACTAACGACAATAGCTTTATACAAGGATTTATCAAGTTTACTCACTCAACTCTTGACACTATCTCTCGTCCTCATAACCCATGAAGGTAATTCACATCCAATAAGACGATCGACTCATGCTAACTTCAATAGAGGATTTTCTCAACAAATTTTAACGATAAAGATAATAAACTAACAACTCAAGTAATTAAAAATAATAAAGAACATATGAGAATACACTTGAGATAAGAAAAACAACTTCCCTAGTTAATTTAGCTCCTTCAATGAAAGAACAAAAAGTTGTTCGCCAATAGTACTGTCGTATTCAACTGCTGAAATTTTCAGACACCAATTCCACCATCGACAGCCACACAATCAGCATCCAATTAGTTATCCAAAAGCCATACAAAGGATGAAGAACAACAACACAGAAAGAGTACATAAACCAAAAAATAAATCAACTGCACAACTCCTAAAGAACACCCTTAATTGTTGATGAATAGTAGAAGAATATCCAACTGCAGAAAATCACTAATCACCTAGCCAAAAACACGCAAAAGCCCAGAAAGAAAATAACAGTTGCTACACACCCACAATTAACGACAACACAACCAAAGAAAATTGTAGCACCAACAAAATAGCCTACGTTTGTGATCCACCAGAAAATGTAGCTAAAAATAATACAATCTAGGTTACATAATCTAACAAAAAACTTTGTAGCAGATAGAGTTTTATCTTCACACAAATAACTACTAAACATGATCGAAAATCAACCTTGAAGTCCCAGCTACCAAGTCATCCAATTTCTATCATTCTTCCTTTCCAAGAATGACAACATTGAGCTCATTATACACGTGAAACCTAACCATATTACATTTTTTATAGTCCATTCAAAATTTCTTGCAAATTTGAATCCTTGGATAGCCATTATCTAAAAAATATACTGTCTATTTAAACCCCATCCAATTAGGATTAAACTTTATTAAACTTGTCTTGGAAGAGTCCCACATAAACACAACTAGATCCACTTATCAATTAATGTCCAAAACTAAATAATAAGATATAATAACCTATATCTTAACAATCTCTCCCTTTTAAGCATTATTTGTCACATATTTGAAACTCCTCCTAAAGGAGATAATTGAACATATAGCATTGAATTCACAAAACATAAGAGAATTCCCCCTTAATCAGTCAACAAGATTCAAACTTAATCAATTATCCAAAGATACAAATATCCAAGTTCAAAAAAGTCAAACAAATCAAAAGAGGATGTTTCAATGTAGTGTTCTCCCCCTTGGGACAAAAGAGGTCAAAAAGTACAATAAGGAAGCATCTAAAAAACAAATAACCCTTTGCTAGATGCATAAGCCAACGCATCAAAAGGTCCAGATGGAGCGTAAGGTAGATCATCCACCCGAGCTTGCTTATTCACATTCAAAATCCTTAGCAAGATATTCATCAATGTCATTGGTTTAAGAGTACTCGAATCGAACCGAGGAACACCATTGGCATAAAGGAATTATATGATTAAGCATGGAAAGTATAACAGGGAATGAGGCTTACTAATAATTGCTAACATTAATTCAATGATGAGTCTCCTCAAATTGAAGTTTTCCCCAGTTTCACTGGCGTAAATAAGCTTGGCTTGTGTTGGATAAACTGATACCACATGTGTACTTGGCAACCAATGTACCAATACTAACTTATGAATAACAAAGTATGTCTACTTTAACATAGAAGCACATAACACAAAAGTAGATAGTTAAGCATTTAATCTTCCTTCGGTTAACAAAGTAGCAATCATATCATTTGACACATTCCAATCAGCACTATACGCAAGATTACCAAGTAATAAGGTAGCTTGTAATAGGTTTCTTTTAGATAACGAAACATCTAAACTAAACTGCTGAAATTCATCGAAGTTAATAGAATGATCAAGAACTAGGCCGATGTTTGCCATAGTGTCCTATTTATGTGCTGAAACGAAAGTGTAGAACTTATAGGACACAACATCATTTACCGACATTAAGACTGGAGGGCCTTGACGTGGTGGCCAGACTAATTTTTGAGCTAGTTTCTTTGTCAATTTTTAAGGAGCAGTAATAAGAACATTCGGTGGCAGCATAATAGTAAAGTTGGGAATAGAAGTTTCAACTTAAGCTTCTTCTGAATCAGAATCATATCTCTCTACCATGAAAAATAGCACACACACGACATCATCTTGTTTCGACTCCAATTCCCAAACAGAGGAGCGGTTAGGAATGTTAGTAAACACCTTTGATGAAGATCCAACACTAGTAATTTTTCTTCCACATGGTGGATGTTGTTGAAGCCGACTAGAGTGTAGGGTAGGGACGACGGTGGAGGGAATGGCTGTCGAACGTGATTGTTTCACACCAAAGGATGAAGAAATACCTTTAGGCTTACCCATCTTAGCATCAAAAACTGAATAACCCAATGAGAAGGAAGTGGGTGTTGTCGATGAAGAGAGAAACCCAAAAAGATGAAAGAAAGGTGATATTTCGTGAAGGGGGGGAAGACAAATTGACTAACTATAAAGCCAAAAAGCAAACCAAATTGCAAAAGGAAGAAAGGAGAAAAGGTAATTTCGGTGGGCAGTAACATAAAAAGAAGAAGAGAAATTAGGGATTTTTATTCCCCTTTTGAATTTCCCCTTTTTTTAATAATAAAAATACATAAAAATTTAAAGCATATAGTAGTCCTAAAGCCCCTCAAAGAAATCCAATCCTAACTGAGTCAAGAGGTTTTGTAAAGATATCCATCAATTATTTTTCTGTATTTATGAATGAAAGAGTAGTTATTTTGTTCTCCACCAGCTCTTGGATAAAGTGATACTTAAAATCGATGTGTTTCGTTCTTGAATGTTGAACTGGATTCTTTGAGATGTATATAGCACTTTTGTTATCGCATAGGATTATCAACACATCCTGATCGATTCTATAATCTTCTAACATATGTTTTATCCAAAGAAGTTGCGAACAACGACTACCTGTAGCAATATATTTTGCTCTTGCGAATGACAGTGAAATAAAATTATGCCTTTATTGTACCATGAAATCAGATTATTACCTAAGAAGAAACATTTAAAGTGCTTTTTCGATTGTCTAAATTTCTAGCCCAATCCACATCACTGTACCTTGCTAGATAAGACGTAAAGTCATATGTATACCAAATCTCAAATTCAAAAGTACCGTTAACATATCTAATAATCCTCTTAACCACTATTAAGTGTGTGTCTTTTAGGTTGGCTTGATAGCGAGCACATACTCCGGTGCTATAACAAATATCCGATCTACTTGCAGTTAAATACAGTAGACTACCAATAATGCTTCTACGTAAGCTGATATCAACGTTTTTTCCATTTTCATCTTTGTTTAACTTTGTAGATACACTCATAGGAGTTTTAGCATGCCGAGCATTCTCAAGTCCAAACTTCTTCGCTACATTCTTTGCATATTTAGTTTGCGATACAAAGATACCATCCTTCACTTGTTTAATTTGCAAACCTAGAAAGAAGTTCAATTTACTTACCATGCTAATTTCAAATTCATGTGTCATTAAATCCATAAATGCTTCCACCATTGTAGGATGAGTGGAACCAAACACAATATCATCAACATAAATTTATGCAATCATCAAATTAGATCCGAGTTTTTTAAGAAACAAGGTCTTGTCAACACTACCTCTGTCATAGCTGTGCTTGAGTAGGTATTCAGTGAGCCTTTCATATCAAGCCCTTGGCACTTTTTTGAGACTATAAAGAACCTTCTTTAGCTTAAAAATGTGATAAGCATGGACTGAATCAATGAACCCTTTTAGCTACTCATCATATACCTCTTCTTGTTTGACCCATTCAAGAATACACTCTTCACATCCATTTGATAAAGCTTGAAACCTTTTACACATGTTATACCCAAAAATAATCTAATTGACTTAAGTCTTGCCACCGGCACAAAAGTTTCATTAAAATCAATTCCTTGGATTTGAGAGAAACCTTGAGCCACTAATCTTGCTTTATTTCTAGTCACATTGCCCTTTTCATCAGTTTTATTATGAAACACCCATTTTGTTCTGATCACATTCACATCAGATGGTCTTGGCACTAATTCCCAAACATCATTGTGAGCAAATTGAGTCAATTTGTCTTGTATAGCTGCAATCCAGAACTCATCTTATAAGGCTTCTTTAACATTTTAGGCTCAAATGAAGATGTGTAACATAAAAGTCCTGCGAGTTCACGATAATAAACTCCTTTTCTTTCCCTTGCTTTTCTTCTCTCATTGATTTCTCCAATTATGTTTTTAGTTGGATGAATTCTTCTGATCTGTAAAGGAGGATCCATGTTCAAATCATCTTCTCTCAGATTTTGATTATTTAAAGGAATTATTTCCGCATCAATTGTCTTGGTGGTTTAAACAACTGACAGCTCTTCTGTTTCCACAATTTCTTTACCAGTAGCAACTAACTTTTTTGGTTCATGTCTCGTTTCTTGTTTGAGTTAGTCCACAAGGCTGGTTTTGTGAATTTCTTTTGTCACTTTATCATTTATTTGAGACACATCTATCATAACATTTATGGACTCTAACACTTTCTTGGTTCTTTTATTGAACAAGCTTTACTGTGAGTTGAATAGCCAATGAAGATCCCTTCATCACTCTTGCTTTCGAATTTTTCAAGCTGTTCCCAATCTCTAAGAATATAGCATTTATTGCCAAAAACTTGAAAGTAGCTTATATCTAGTTTCTTTCCCTTCCATAGTTCATAAGATGTCTTGTTCAAGATATTTCTAAGATGAACTCTATTGCATATGTAGCGTGCCGTGTTCATTGCCTCCGCCCAAAATTGCATTGATATATTTCTTCCATTTAACAAAGATCTGGCCATTTCTTGAAGAGTTCGATTCTTCCTCTCAACAACTCCATCTTGTTGTGAAGTTTTAGGTGCTAAAAATTCTTGTATGATACCATATTTATCACAAAAATTGTTGAAGCTTGCATTCTCAAATTCCCTTCTTTGATTTGATCGGATCCTCAACACTGTCATATTTTTCAAATTTATAACCTGCACATATAAGCTTCTGATTTCTCTTTCAAAAATGATACCTAAGTGTATCTAGAATAATCATTATCACAAGTTAAAAAGTATCTCATTCCGCCAATGCTAGTATGTTAAGTTGGACCAACCAAGTCCATATGAATTAATACCAAAATACGTGAGGAAGTAATGTGGCTAACCTTTTATGTTGCACTCTCATTTGTTTACCCATTTGACTTGCATTACATATCTTCTTACCTTCTTTATTCATTGTAGGCAAACCTCTCACAGATTCCAATTTCTTTAACTTGCTAATAAGCTCATAATTAACGTGTCCAGGCTTTTGATGCCATAGATCTATATTGTCATTATATGAGGTTGATTTATAAGTGACAGTGACTTGCAATATACAACAATTGTCTACTGATCGTCTCCTAGTCACAAGACATTCTCCTTATTCGGTTAACACCCTGCACCCATCACTTGTAAATTTAACCAATAAACCATCATTACAAAGTTGGCTTATACTTACCAAATTGGCTTTTAATCCATTGACATGCAGCACATTCTCGAGGTGTGGCAATCCATCCACGCATAGTGTTTCTCTACTAATGATCAAAGCCTTCTTTCTATTACCGAAAGTCATAAGGCCATCCATACAACTTTGATAATCGGTAAGTAGCTCCTTTCACCTGTCATATGACGTGAACATCTACTGTCAAAATACCAACCATTATGAAAAGTAGCCTTCATATATTTAAGAACTACGAAAGTTTGCAATTGACCCTTTTTAACACAAGTGTGCCTTAGTATTATAGGCTGCTGATAGAAATTTGGTGAGGAGTGTGTAGATTTTCGATTTTGGGTCCTTTGAAATAACATTTGTAACAACTTGTAATATGTTGGTCTTATGTGCCTAATAACTCCACAAAAATGACATGTAGGAATGAACCTCTGATTCTTCCTTGCGATTTCCCTTTGGACTGGTCTGATTGTATCATTATTTTCATCATTCGTCTTAGAACATTCACCCTTGTAGCCAATAACTTGGAGATCTCCCTTGATCTTACTGATTTCCTGCAACTTTTTTAACTTTTCAGTATCTCCATTTAACATTCTTATCCTTTTTTTGTGCTAACCAACTTCAGCTTTGTTTCATTCAACTTATCTATTGTAGATAATAATATCTTCTCTAGATCTTGAATGATGTTCTTCATAGTAGAGTTTTCCTTCTTTAACTTTTCATTCTTCTCACATGTTTGCACCCACTTTGCATACATTAATTCATAAACTTTGTAAATATCCTCATCTTTGTTTTCTGAATCATTGTCATGATTTGAAATTAAACTTTGGACTGATTCATCCACATTTTTCTTGAAATTTGATAAATAATATCTTAATACCGAAAAGTTGGATAGGGTGGCCCTTGCGTAAGGATTATATTGCCCCTAATTTTTATGAAATACAAGATTGATTTACCCATAGTTTCATCATCAATTTCTTCCTTTTTACTTACTATTAAGCAAGCAACTGGATTGTTGTTGTATAAAGCAACCAACACAACATTGTTTATAAATTTCTCTTTACTACTATACTCACTTTCAAATTCATTCTTACTCTAAATGTTGGTATATGACTTCCATTTTTTCTTCTTCAAGGTGTTAGCAAATTCTGCTTGCACATGTCCGAAGCCTTGATATTCATGAAATTTAATTTTCTTCAAATTTCTTTCACCTTTTTGAATTTTAGCTTATTGTTTGAAGTTGTTGTTTGATGAACTCCCACTAATTTGCCTAAACTTGAGTCTGTCCTTTTTCACTTTCTTCAACCACTTACTGGAATTTCTCGTCAATAATACCAAGTCCTCATTCTCGTCAGATTCATCTCTTAAATCATTCACAACTTTATCGATTTTAGCCTGCAATGCCAATCCTTTGCTCCTCTCTCGTTTACCTCTTAACAAAATCATCTCAAAATTGGTAATAATTACAATTACCTTATCCGACAACAATTCATTGATATCATGAGCTTTCTCAATTGCTAATTTTTGGTATGAACCTTGGAGGTAACAATCTTAATGTCTTCTTAACCAGTTTTAGATTAGAATATTTCTTCCTGAGTTGATGTGCTTGGTTTGCTATGTCACGCAGTCCCTCATGGAAGCCTCCAACGGTTTCACTCTCATCCATCTTCAGCTCTTCAAATCCACAACTCATATCTAAAGTTTGACGGTATCACAGATTTTGATCCCTTATGTATAATTTGTAAAATGTCCCATGCTTCTTTTGTCGATTCACAAGCTAATATCATTGAAAAACGACCTTCATCAGCGACATTAAAGATGACATGTATGGCTTGAGAATTTTCAAGTGCTCTCTCTTCGTTAGCTTTTGTCCACTCAGATGGATCATTCAGTACTACTTCCTCCTTATCATCAATTATCATTGGATGTGTCTAGCCAAGAGAAACTGAGTTCCACGCTTTTGTTCCCCGTTCCTGAATAAAGACTCTCATCATGATTTCCATATAGGATAATTGAAACTATCCAACATCGTTGGCCTAGTAATTGATGCTCCTTCCTTTATACCCATATTTGCAAAACGTAGATCTGCACCAACTTACTGTACCAAGTTTTGATTCGGTGACCAGCACTGATACCAATTGAAAATTTGAAAGAATGTAATTTCGTAAAGTGTCTAATTCATTCGCAGTCGATTATAGTACAATCAAAAATAGAAAAATTAAACTTACAAATGCAAATCAACGTCAGAAATTTGTTAATGCAATTGACACACTTTGCATACATCTACGGGCCCTTACCAAGTTTGATATTTTTTACTAACAACAATAGTTTTATATAAGGTTGTATGGAGCCGATTCACTCAACCTTTGACACTATTCCTTGTCCTCACAACCCGTAAAAGTAATTCATACCTAATAACATAACCGATTTGTGCTAATCTCAATAGAGAATTTTCTCAACAACTTTTAACGATAAAGATAATAAACTAACAACTCAATCGATTAAAAGTAATAAAAACATAGACAAATACACTTGAGATAAGAAAAACAACTTCCCTAATTAATTCAACTCCTTCAATGACAGATCAAAAAGTGTATTCGTCTAATCAGCATTTTGAACATCACTTCCACCATCGACAGCCACACAATCAACATCCAATTAGTTCACTAAAAGCCATACAAAGGATGGAGAATAGCAATGCAAAAAGAGTATAAACCAGAAAATAAATCAGCTACAAAACTCCTAGAGAACATCCTCAATTGTCGTTGAATAGTAGAAGAATATCTAGTTGCAGAAAGTCATGAATAAAAAAAGCCCAGAAAGAAGATAACAGTTGTTGCACACCTACAATTAACAACAACACAACCAAAGAAAAATGTAGCACCAGCAAAACAACCTATGTTTGTGATCTATTACAAAATATAGCTAAAAATAATACAACTTAGGTTACGTGATCTAACAAATAACTTTTGTAGTAGATAAATTTTTATCTTCACACAAACAACTACTAAACATTATTGAAAATCACCCTTGAAGTCCCAGCTGCCAAGTCATTTAATATCTGTCATTTTTCCTTTCCAAAAATGACAACATTGAGCCCATTATACATGTCAAACCCGGCCATATTACATCTGCCATTGTCCATTCAAAATTCCAAGAAAATTTGAATCCTTGGATAGCCATTATCCAAAAAATATACTGTCTATTTAAATCTCATCCAATTAGGATTAAACCTTATCAAACTTGTCTTGGAATAGTCCACATAAACACAACCAGGCTAATTACCAAATAATGTCCAAAATTAAATAATAATATATATTCAACTATATCTTAGCAGCTAGGAATCAAAGTGCAAATTGTGACTCCTCCGCCATTAATGTATAAATATACTGTCAACATCTGCTGCACATCAATGAGCATTATCATCTGACCAGTAATTATCAAAGTAGCGTTGTCTTAAAGTTTCTTTTCATTGGTCGTAATTGTGCTAACTCGAAGCCCTCTCGAATAAAATTCTACAAGGATTTAGTTTATTGGCAGCTTGACTTTGCTTCTCAACAGTTTATATTGAATTGGTCTAGTGGAATTTGGAGTTGATTATGAATTTATGGTCAATTTCTTATTAAAGCTTCTTAAATTATGGTTATATAATGTAAAGAAATTAAGGAATTGTATTTTTCATGTAAACTTTGTATAAGGTATCAATTTTGATGTCCCACAACCTTCAATAGAATGCAAACAATATATGTAGATAGCCCCATGCAAAAATATTTATGTAGCATTTGGTGTTTGTTTTTTCATTAACTTGAGACTATGGATTTATACCCATAAACTTTTACTAAATTTAGTTGAATTTAATTTCAATAACCTTTGGGATGACAATTTAACCCCTCTCATCCATTTTAAATTAACATTTGAAATTAGAATTGATTAAATTTTAAATTAAAAATTGATCAAATTTAATTCATATTAATTTAACTAAAATAAAATAAAATAAAATAATTTTTATTTAAAAATCAATCGAATTGCCGAAACAACTATATGTGATCAAACTTCAATCTGACAAAAAATTCGAGTCATTTATAAATAATGTAAGCCGAGTGGGTAAATTACTAACCAAAGATTTTAGAGTTCAAATGGCCTAAAGATGATACCATCAACAAACATTTATAACTATCAAAGTTAAATATTTCTCTTATCTATATGAAAAATCGATAGAAACAATTATAACATCAACATATAGTTTACGAATTGTTAATTGCATGGACGTATTACATGTAATATAATGTGGAAACGATAAAACATGGTCCATTAATCATTTGATAAAACACAGCAAAACTTCCATTCCCTTATCTGCATATATTATGCGAGTGTACTAGGTATTACACTGCTGTATTTATAATAAGTAAAATAATTAATTCTATAGTACATTACATATCCAAAAAATCAAAACTAGAAAAATTTTAAGGATAAGCTAAAGCTCTATATATTTAACTTCGGTCATCATTAAACCTATTTCTAATTTGCATATGATGAGGGCTTGCTTTCTCGTGAATAAACTATTAGCCGGAGCCGGATGGCGACTACCATTCTTCTTCGCCCCTAATAGGACACTCAGCTCAGCGTTTCTTACTCTTTCAAAGCCAAAAATGTCAAATGTTTTGTTTTTTTCTAGAGGAAATGTACAGAATACTGGAACTTGAAGCACATTTCAACTCTCTTTCTCTCTTTCAGAAATGAAACGAGGAAAGTGGCACACTACTTTAACACAATTTACAATAACGGGATAAATTGTGAACTTAGTTTAGAATGTATTGGAATTTAAACATTTCACTAATATAACATGCTAGTGTATCATACTTATACACACATTTTCAAATGTGTCGTACTTCAATTATGTCACCTCTCCAAATAAACATATATGTTTAGACATAGAGCTAGCACTTGCACATTCTTGAGTTGCAAGGTTATACACATTAATGTAGATGCGATTCAATTAATACCAAATTTTATACTTCATTTATCTAAAAATCATGATATCAATATCGTTTTAAGTTAAATTTTCTAAAATTTTCATTAATCTAAAGTTTTTATTTTAATTTATTATCATTTTTACAATATTATACTTTACTATTATTGTTTTATCGTATTCTAATTAATCTCATTTATTAAAAAGTATCACTTCTCAGAAAATATGTTAAGCGAGGAAGTTACTAATTTATTAACCTTAATAAAGATGCGACCTTAATCTTTATGCCCTGGTTGTTTAAGTTCAATTAAGTAATTAAGAAACTTACATCACCTCTTACTGATGATATTGTTTTCTTATCGTTGCCTGTAATTATTTAAAAGTTTGATGAAATTTCGAGGCTTAAATACTTATTGAGTTCTAAATAAAGCAATACTACTAAAGCTATTCAAACAAAATTTTAATTGAAGATTGAAAACTACAATTAGTCCACATAATATGCAAACTGAAGGTTACAACAATCATTGCAAAGGAACTCTAAAATGTATATCTCTTTATCCTATG
>JANKYE010000009.1:26450487-26471512 GCA_032467995.1 Erythroxylum dillonii | reverse complement strand
AACCCTAACACTCATATATGTATGCGGCAACACCATCCATCTCCTATTTGATGTCAATCTCTCCCTTATCTTGTCTTTCTTTTGTCTAGAGCAGGTGTACATCTAATTTTGGTAGGAGCCTTCTTGGAAAGAGGGCAAGAAGATCTTGGGTGATTGTATCTTAATTGGAAACGAATTCTAAAAAATTTGCAGATTTCAGATTCCATCCTTAGGTGTGTTCACACCTAATATTTGAATTTCGGCCAATTTGGAAATTTCGGATTTCTTGTCATCTTTTTCCTCTTTTTGATCTTTTCTCGTCTTTATGGTATTGAAGACCATCTGTGAACATTTATAAAACAATTCCATCAATTTTTAGATACCAATTTTACAAATCAATCAAAATTAAGTCCAAAATGTATGCATTTTAATTGACTTAACAAGCCAACCTAATCATGATCCAACTCCCTTTAATATCAATACTATTACTAAATGGTTATTCGATACTAGTGCCACTACTCGTATGACTTCTCATTCTCATATCGTAGAATTCATCATATCATATGAAGGATCTAATCAAGTTATTGTTGGTAATGGACACACTCTTCCTATTTCATTCGCTAGTACCTTAATCTTTCCCACTTTTTCCTATAATCTTCATCTTTTTTAGATATATTAATTATTCCTTACATTACTATTAATCTTTTATCTATTGCAAAATTTATCATTGAGAATTCTTGTGTCATTAAATTTAATCCATTTGGTTATATTGTGAAGCACCTCAACTCTAAGATACCGCTACTCGTAGGCCCCATTCATATCAACCTCTATCCCATGAAGATTCCACTGAAAGTCACAAATCCAGTTGCTCTTGTAACTAACTTCGCTTCAATGAAGTTATGGCATCAACGTCTTAGTCATCCATGTCATTCCATATCATCCAGAATAGGTCCTATTTTGCAATTGAAAAATGTTATCAATCCATATACTTTTTGTCTTCAAGGAAAAAGTGTAAATTTTTCTTTGTCTCTATTTTATCACATTTTTATCAAACCTTTACAACTAATTCATTGTGATATTTGGGATCCCTCCTTGTCTCTCTCCCACTCTGGCTATTGATAGTTTATTATCTTTGTGGATGATTTTAGTCGTTTTACTTGAATTTTTCCTCTAACCCGTAAAAATCATGCCTTGCTTTATTTTCAATCTTTTAAAACCATCGCTAAAAATTTATTCTCCACTACTATACAAACCTTTCAATGTGATGGAGTTCTTGAACTCACCAAAGGTACCTTTAATCACTATCTACTTTTCACTAGATTCACTCTTTGCATCTCTTGTCCTTATACACCCTAACAAAATGATCTTGCTAAATAGAAAATTCATCATATAATTGAAATTGGCCTCACCCTCCTTCATGCCTCTTTCCCTAAGTCTCTCTAATATGAAGCTTTCACTATTGCTGTTTATCTTATCAATCTCTTACACACTCTTGTTCTTTATCATAAATCTCCTCATGAAGTCCTCCACTATAATCAACCTAACCTTACTCATCTTTGAGTCTTTTGGTGTGCCTATTTTCCTTATTTGGGTTCCACTTGTGAAGAAAAACTTATATTAAGTCTTTCTGATGTGTTTTTCTTGGTTATATCTCACAATATAAAGGTTATCGGTGATTTGATCCCACTATCTTTAAGTTTTATATTTCCCGTCATGTCCGCTTCCTTAAACTCTTCCTCCTCTCTCCTACTCCACCTTCCACTTCTTCCCCCCAATCCCACCCCCTACCCCATCACTTTCTCCTTCTCATCCTATGATCACTCGTACTCAAGATTACACTTATACCCCTTATCACTTTTTTAATTACGTCAATCACATTGTTACCATACCAAATACTCCTTTTGATTCCACATCCTTTACTAAAGTTAACAAATTTCCTTACAGGTGCCAAGTTGTGCTTGATGAGTTTAGCACTCTCCATTGCAATGACATATAGATTGTTGTTCCTCCCCCACCAAGCACAAATATTGTTAGTTGTATATGAGTTTTTTGCATTAAGGAAAATGTCAATGGTTCTTTTGAGAATTATAAAACTCACCTTATAGATAAAGGTTATCATCAAAGCCCAAGTGTTGATTTCTGCTTTCAATCTTGTTCTCAAACCTACGACTATTCGCATCATCATTGCCTTGGCTATGTTTCATAATTGGCCTATTCATTAACTTAATGTTAATAATACCTTTCTTTATGGTTAATTATAGGAACTTGTTTACATGTCTTAATCCCCTAGTTTTACAGATCCCACCAGGTTCACTATTTTTGCAAACTCCATAAAGCCTTACATGGTCTCAAGCAAAGCCTTTGAGCTTGGTTTCATCGCCTAAGTCAAAAACTCCTTAAACTCCACTTTAAGCTCTCTAAGTCTAATACCTCTCTTTTCATTCATACCACCTACTCTCACACAACCTTACTATTAGTTTATGTAGATGATATCTTAGTAACTGGTTTTTCACCCTCCATAATAACTCTAATCTATGACTTTTCTATAAACGACTTAGGTTCACTTCACCATTTTCTAGGTATTGAAGCCCACTCCACTTCTCAAGGGCTTCTTCTCACCCAAACACAATGTACCAAAGTTATTCTTCTCCTCATTGACTTTTATAAATATAAACCAATTTATACACCCATCACTCCATCATTTCCTTTGTCTAAAAATCATGGTGTTCCCCTTTTTGATCCTATTGAATCTTGTAGCATTGTTGGTACACTTCAATATCTTTGTCTCACCTGTCCTAATATTCAATTTATTGTTAATAAGGCATTTCAATTTTTATAGTGTCTTACTAACATTCACTAGTATGTGGTGAAATGGATTCTACGATATTTCTACTTCACACCCTCTCATGGTATTCATTTCAACAAATCTTCCAACCTTTTCTTGCAAGTCTATTGTGATGTTGATTGTTGGTTGTCCTAATGATCACCATTTTATCTCTAGTTGTTGTATCTTCCTTGGGCCTAATCTCATTTTATAGAGCACTAAAAAGCAACTCATTGTTACTCGATCTAACGCTGAAGTAAAGTACCGCAACATTGCTTTTGTAGAATTATGTTAGATTACTGATCTTCTTGGTGAATTAGGTTTTGGCTAATCTTTCTCCTACTCTCTGGTATGACAATCTTAGTGCTACTATTTTAGCCTCGGATTTGGTTTCTCATGCCCGTATCAAGCACATGAAATTGACATTCATTTTGTTCGTGATATAGTCGTCAACAAAGCTTTATTCATTAGCCATGTTTCATCCTCTACTCATATCATTGATAGTAAGATCAACGCTCTTTCATCTTCAACTTTTCAACGACTTCGAGATAAGCTCACAATCTCATCCTCTCGTGAGCGTTGGGGAGCTGATAACATCTCAGTATCTAAACCACCATCCATTATATATTTTGTCACTATTTTCACATTTATATATCACACCTCTGTTGTAATTATTTATTTAGTCTTATCTTTATTTTTATTTTTATTTATGCTTATCTAGTTTTCATCAAGATGTATATTAAGGGTTGTTTTCCTCAGTTAATAATACACAACAAAACACTATCATTTCTTCCTATTTCTCTCTTTCAACCCTAATATAACATTGATAAATTAAATACAATTTTTCATAATTATAAATTATATTAAAGTGTAAGATCAAATATCTTATTACACCAAATATAAATTATAGGGAATATCATAAAAGAATTCACAAATATTCCTAAATATAATTATTTTACTTGTAGAAGGACTTTTCTATCTACTGAAAATTATAAAAGGCCTCATATTTACTTTTAAGGAAAAAAAACCATTGATATTAGTTAAAATAGCAAAAAATTCTCCGTATTTAGAAATTAAATTCTAACGAATGTAGGATTAATGCAAATTTTAGTTGAAAATAAAATTTTCTAGTTTTTAATTTCTAATTTACATTTCAACAAATTTGAATGAATTAGAATCGAGAAATCAAAATGAAATGGTATAAGCATGAGCAACTTCCAATGTGTGAGCCCTCCACATTATTGACATAAAAATGGGTTAGCAATCATGGTTGGCCCCGGTACTTTTGATCATTTCTAATTTTGCAGCAAACGTCTGATGTGATATTCTTTTTGTTGGAGGCAAATGGCTCACCAAATAGTTGGTTGCTTGTGGGTCTTCTTATTGAAGTTATCAATTCCCTCCCTCTCCTCTCTCCCTCCAGGTTGTAGTGCTCTCTATCTTTGGCTTCGAGATTTTTGTGGATATTGACTAAAATAGTAAAGCTCATCATTATTTGACCGTATATTAATTTGATAAGATAAAATGAAAGAGAAATTTTTAGTAGATACAAGGATAGAGACTAATGAAACGACATGTCTAGCTGACCTATTAACTCATCAGTCCCATTTGACATTTTTTTATCAACTTTATTTCTTTAACTCAATCCAAATAGCAAGGCAAAGTTGCTCCCTCTAAAATTAGGTGTTACTTGATGCGGTAAAAGAAATGTTATTATATAGATCTAGCTACAATCCAAGTTTTAGTGTTATTAGTCTAATGACTCAAGATGATAACACCAATCACGTAAATGATATTGATCAAATGCAACCGTGAACAGAAAGTTCAAATTCTAGAAACAGTTGCTTACAAGAAGGAAATTGTTGTATGTATTGTAGCTTTAATCTTTTTGATGGACAACATACCAAACTCGATAGCATATGGAGCAAATGAAAGCGTCTTTCACGTTGATCATGCTAGTTGCGACCTTAAGGAGCGGATAGACAGACAGACGACGAGAAGGAAAGCGTTGGGGTTTTGACAAGTTATGTTTTATCTCATGCGGAAAGAACCATAGTGGGTCTTAGTCTATTCTACAGGCATTGACAAGCTAGGTTACATCAATCAACTTTTTTTAGGGTTTTCTTTTTCCACAATGGACTTTCGAAAGGATCCTAGATAGGCTGGAATACTGTAGAACTCACTAGCATGGGTAGGGTGGGTAAGGAGCAACGGGTCTCATCATAATCCTTTCCTGAGTTATAATAACAGCCATATTTTCAAAGTCCCCGTCTATTTCAACATCTTAGTCCAAGTACAGTTCTATGAGGTCTAATTCAAGGTTAGACTTGTATGTTGTAGTGGTAATTAATATATATCTGTAATGCTACTAAAGCCGATGGAAAAATTAGGGTAGATTTTGCTATGTTACAAGTCAAATGAAAGGCTGCACTTTGCCTAATTTCAGAACTAAGCACTTTCTATCAAAATAACAAAAATAAGTGAAACTTAAATTGAACTCATTAATGACTAGGCTACTTTAAGCACAACAAGAACAATTTTCATATTTCTAGTTTCTTATAATTCATCCACCCCAACCCTGGCCTCGATTTGAAGTAAATCGTTTGTTGGGGTGGTGTTGCACCGTGATCCTATTATCGTCACGTAAGTTACACGATATTCAAATTTGGATTGATTAGCTTTGCATCAGTCAATGTAGAATCTCAACATGATCTTAAAATCTAGATTAGTAATTAAGATTTATTGACGAATAATGATTAATAAAAGACAATTTCAATCATCAACAGTACTTTTATAAGAGTTTCCCATCCAATTATGGACTTCTAATTCATATATTGACAAGAAATGTTAACTGTTGGGGGAATATATATAATGCCTTCAGTTGACATTCCAAAACACTATAGCTGCTCCTTAAAAATTAACTACTGCTGTTGCCTTTGAGACAATTCTTCCAGAGCATATTATACATAGCCACATCAAACTATTTATTCTGTGTCTTCTCTGTAATATCGCCAAGATGCTTCTTTCTGTATATAAATCAAGTGTCATTGTTAACAAAGTAAAGTTGTAGCTGAACACTTGGAGATTCCTGCACAGTGTACAGTAACTATGGCATAATCTTACTTTCCCTCCAACAAAAGAAGCTTAAATTGCTATAAAGTCGTACACCTAAAAGGGTTGTCGAAGGTCACTTGTAGGTTATAAGAAAGCAAGCTTATTTATTATACTAAAAAGGGTAAATAATAACTTTAGTGTTAAATCTTTTTAATTAAGTTTTAAATTTTCTAAAATGAAATTTATGAATTTAAAATATTTATATAGTTAACAATAATATAAAATAAAAAAGGAGAATCGTAAAAAATCAAATCATCATAATCAATTCTTGTTATATTTACCACCTCTTATTTTTATTTAAATAAATGTTTTGAATTCATAAATTATATTTAAAATTTTTGACACTTATATAAAAAAAAATTAAAAGTTTACCACTCAACAAGTCAATATTAATATTTTCAAACAACTTTTTCAGTTGCCTGAAAATTCAGTACAATATGGGAAAAAGTATCAAGGAAATACTATCAGCATATATCTTCACAGCAAGGTTTCTGATAACATTTTTTTAAGTAAATGATGTATGTGAATGCTCATGTTCCTCAATTATTGAGAACCACACGTGTCTCTGTCCCTCGTCTCTTTCCTCAGATCGAAACATTACGCACATGATTTTAAAACAGTAACTTGATTGAGAAAGAGAGCGAGCCACTTTCTTTTTCCTCTTGCAAATTTAAAATTGGTATGGTGGAGCCTTCTCAGACTTTTCTATGAAGGACCCCGTAAATTAAATTACTAGAAATATATTTAAAAAGTGGGGGTGGGGGACTTTCTTTTCTAAAGCAATTTTTAGGTTGGCACACTTGCTACTTCTTTTGACTATTTAGCGCCAACTTACCATTTGTATATTTATATCTTGTTTTACTTTATATGTTTAGAGAAAGATATATTCCTATGGCTTCTTCAGGTTTATCTGGCAAAACTTTGAAATTCCTATAACCTAGCATGCACGAAAATGAAGTTTCAAAAATAGAAAAAAAAAAGAAAAACTATTTCTATAAAATAAAAGAAATTAACCAACACGTTGGCTAAGAAAAAATTAATGCATAAAAATGTTATTTCATTTTAAATTTAATTATTTATTATTTTAACTACCTTTAAAGATATCTGGAACAAACAATCGTCAAAAATAAATATAATACAAACTGAAAATATAAAATGGATAAAAGAATTTGAAAAATACATATTTTCAACAAAATTCTGTGAGAAAACTATATTCTTGCATGTTAAGTTTTAATTTACAAAAGAGATTGATTAAATAGCTAGTGATTACTAAAAAACTATTAACTATTAGCTATTTAATCAATCTCTTTTAAATAATAATTAGAAATAATCTTATATTTTTATTATTTATAATAATAATTACGTTGAAATTACAATTTAGGTATAAACTGACTTTCTCTTTTGTTGAGGAGTATACTTGATTATTTGTTCTGTCTTTAATAATTTGTGTATTTTGTTTCTTTCACAAGCAACTTAGTTTAGGATTGCGACACGTTGCCTAATACTTCAAAAGTTGAAAAGCATCTGAGAGAGGTTTAGGTTTTGGAAAGTTATGTTTGTCCTTGACGAGAAGTTGAGTTCATTCACATACGGTGGGCGATGCTTAATTCAATACATCAAATAAGTAAGCATAGAATCTTAGGTATTAGACAAGAGTTGTTGCCACAGTCTGAAGGGGCCATGAAGACTTGCCTTTTTAGAGTCATATCTGACCCACTAAAATTTATTAGACAAGCCAATTACTCACTATATACGACTGATGATTATTCCCTATTTTAGTCCACAAATGAAAGTTTTCTTTGATGATGATCAGATTTAGGGCCACCCCCAATCAATCACAAATCTTCATCTTTCTCTCTAATGTCTTCAGAGGCAGTTGAAATATCATGTCCAATTTTCCACTCAAGGGTTTTGCACGATCTTAGCTCTTGAATAAGGACAAGAATAATCTGAATCTCCATTGCTGGTCCAAACTCACCACGTATGGTTTTATAATCGACGGAATTAGTTGATAACCTGTGTATCTCAGTATTTGAATCATTTCTTTCCAATAAATTAAATGGTATGATAGGAGTTTAAAAAAATTCTTCCACACTTGTAGTTTTTAAATTGAAGATTGAATTTGAGATGATAAGGACTATTGTATTTTTTTTTTGGATCAAAAATTGGATCTTTAATTCGAAAAAAAGTGAATAATTTGTTTATAAAGTTGAAGATGATTAATTCTATATGCCAAAACTTTCCTCTAACTTTTCACTAAAATAATGGAAGCTCTTATTCACAATGAAGATAAGGGTTGATTGAAATTATGATTTGTCTATAAAAAAAAAAGAAATTTCATTAATTTTAATTTTCCAGAAACAAAAAAAGTAAACGAGAAAAAGAACGGCTGCTAGTGACATTTTTCAATATTACCTCTCTAGTCGTATAGCACTAAAGATATCTTATAAGTATGGATGCTGACTAGGGTTTGGGCTATAGTCACTAATACATTCTTACATACGCACAAAAGTTATAGCAAGGTACACCCTTCTTTTACTTCTAGCTCAATCCAATTCAAAAGCTGGCGTTTTCCAATTCTATATTTGGATAACCAAACTGAATAGTAACTAAGCTTCCCACCAACGCATATACGAGAAGTAGGGTTTTTAAGATGATGAAGAAACGCGTACAAAAACGAGATGGGTCTGGAAGAACAACAACTTCATCTTCTGTGATGGGAAGCGTGCGATACGGTGAGTGTCAGAAGAATCACGCAGCCAACATCGGAGGCTATGCGGTGGATGGCTGCAGAGAATTCATGGCAAGTGGAGAGGAGGGAACTAATGATTCTCTTCTCTGTGCTGCTTGTGGGTGTCACAGGAATTTCCATAGAAGAGAAGTGGAAACTGAGGTGGTCTGTGAGTATTCTCCGCCTAATTCTAGTCGTCGATAGAATTTGATTAAACAAATTGTTAGCTGTTTGTATATTGCTGTTATGGGAAAAGAGAAACCACAGAATTAGTCTTCAGGTGTACTGTTCTCTTTGAAATGTGCTTTAAGGTGTGTACGAAGTATCAAATTTCTTGTTCTTCAATCTGCAAGAAAGATCAATTATAATTCCTTTTGGAGTTCTTCTCAAATCTCATATGTTTGGCTGACTTTTCATAACTTTCAAGTACATATATAGAGATAAGAGATTTCAGTGAGCATCTAAGATGACTTTATTGAAGTTTGATTTGTCAACAAATAGCATAATAAAACGGCAAAAATATACGGATGTAGCAATGAAGGAAAATGTGGGTTTTTCCTCATCAATATGTTGAAGCATTTAGCATTTGCCAAAATTTTAGAACCACCAACAGCATGAACGATTGAAATTTTAAGCTCATCACTTCCTTAAATTACTTAAGAAAATTCATTTAATATCTAATTCATAATGGCAATTCATTCCCTTGAATATGAGCTCTAAGTTTCACTTAGTTGCTCCATTTCCAATGGCCTTGAATTTATGCTGATCAGACAGCAACCTTCAATTGATGCAAACTCGCTTGTGATTTTACTACAGATCAACATAAGACAGGGGGCATGTTAAAAGGGTACAAGTAATTAACTAAGAATGCTTCTTACTCGATCAAGACCTACAGGCTTCTGAGTTTCGAAATTTTAACCTTTATTCCACTGTACGTAAAGAATATAGAATTTGTTGCCAGGTAGATGAGCATATCTCTTTAGCTGTTAGATAGTGAAGTTCTAAGATTTTCAGTTTCATCAGCCTGATTGTTGACAGCTAGATATCTTCCTGGAGTTTGAAAATGAGGTGGATAGCTGAACATGCACATTCCATTTGTAAGCTTTATACCCCTTGAAGCTAGTATATTCTCGACCTTGCATTTTTGTAAGCTTTCTAGAGTGAATTTATCTACTATCCGCGTGGGAATTCCGTGTATTGATGAACATATATTCTCTTTATTTCTTGCCCACTAACAGTTTAAGTGTATTTTTCTGATAAAGATAGTTAATCTTGTTTAATTTGCAATATCTAGAATAAATATTATAAAAGGTCCACTATCGAATCTCCTTTTCTCTAATTCAGCATCTAACTTAAACGTCACAAAAGTTTTTTCAAAAAAAAAATATCTCCCCTCTTTTGGATATAGGATTACTCAAAAAAAAAAAAAAAGAATTACACAAAAGAAATAATAATGGAGTACGAAGGAGGAACATACTTTCTATCTTCTTACAAACATGCATCTTTTATTATTTCTATTATTATCTTATAATCAATATTGTATAATTTCCAAACGATTCTAAGTAGAAACCCTCGTACTATATAAACAACCATTGTGAATGATATTTCTAAATTGGTTGGCGTGGATCAATAACAATTAAGTTAGTATTGAGCCTTAGTTTGATAAAGTTTTGGATAATTCGATTAAAAATCGATCGAGTTTGAAGCTTTTGGCTCGAATTTGAACCCAATTGAGTTTCACAGATCTAATATGTTAAATGACCATTTCAACACAATAGCTTAAGCTGTTATGTGAGACCAACTTAATTGGTTTTATATTGTGATGAAACGGTTACTTAACATGGTATTAGAGCCTTTGTGACCAAGTGATCATGAATTTAAATCATACTACCCACCTATTATTCAGCACAAGGTAGAGTAGGCCTGTGCAATTTCAAGCCCAAAGAGCTTTCACTTGAGAGGATGTGTTAGTAAATATATAAAATCAATTAAGTTAGCCTCACATAACAACTTAAGTTATTATGTTGAAACGGTCATTTGACACAATGAAATTATTTATTAAAATATAAAATAATATCATTTTTATATGAAAGAAGTTCAAGTTTCAAACTGAACACAAACCATGAAAGTTTAAACAAATTTCAATCTAAAGTCCAAGAAAAGACATGATTTTGAATTTGAGTCCAGTCTAAAATAAAAAAAAGCTCAAAGTCCATTTCAAAATTTGAAGTAAAAAAGAGTTAAATCTAGCCTAAAATTTGATTAACACATATTGATCTTATTAATTTTGAGTCAGGCTGAGTTGGATTAGGCCGAGCTAGGACATTTTTGTCATTCCTAATAATAGTCACAATAATTGTCAAAATCAATTCTATGTCATTGTATTATGAAGAATTTGTGAGGGTCCCTCACAAATTTTGATTTCACTATAATAAGGAAGCTGATAGATATAGACGTGTAAGAAAAGAGTGGTGGTAATTTGTACGATCCTCTTTTATGAAATTTATTGATTTTGTAAAGTTAATGGTAACAAGGAATTAAAGTCAACATACATAGACTCACATTATGAGCTTCTAGCAAAGGATGGAAGGTCTCAAAGATGGATATTATAATATGTTTCAATTTCAATTATTTAATTGCCACGAATGGAATCATTATCATTTTGCATTTAAGAAGAAAATTTTGATATGTATTTTTACTGCCAAGCACAAATGTTGCATGATTAGATAAATGCCACATTGACAAAGTTAACAATTTTTGGATAACTTTTAATGCCTGAGTTGGGGTATGTAATGAATTATGACCCACTAACTTATATTATTTTCTTTTTATTTCTTATTATTTCTTTTGCTCCTCAGTAAAAGGTTCATAATATGAGAAAGGAAAAAAAAACATAGTGCAATCTAAAATCAAAAGAGACATTGCTAGAAAATAACACATTATCGACATAAAACATTTCGTAGTAAATTAGTGACAGAAATTGATTGTCCATTGGTAAATTTGTCAGAAAAATTATTTTTTTGCGACCGCCAAAATATCTGTCAATAGATGTGGAGAGAAATTATCCCTAAAATTTTTTCGACAGAATATAACGACGGAATAGTAAAGTTCGTTGTAAAAATAGGCGGCAATGTTTGGCAGAAAAATTAAGCATTTAAATTACCAATGGAGCCACATTTTTTTCAGTAAAACACCGACAGAGCTATTGTTCCATCAGTAACTGTCGAATTGTTCATAAATTAAAATGACGTCGTTTGGTTTTAATCCAAACAACATCGTTTTGAACACCCACTTTAGTAACCTAAAGCCCCCCCTTCTCCCTCTCCTTTGTTATTTTCTCTCTTTTTCCCTATATTAACGTCGTCAATCCCTTTTCCTCACAAGTATCCAACATCGATTTTTGCTTACTTTGGTCCATTGTGCATCATTTTTAGTTAAGTTTGCTTTTGGGTTTATTTTGTCTCCAAAAAGTTCATTATTATATGAACGTGGGTGGGTGGGTTTTGTTTTGATGGAATGTGGATATTATGTGTTTTTACCTAATGTGGTTGGTTTATTTGTTGTTTGAATTTGTTTTTGTTGGTAAATAATGAAAAAAAGTAGTAGTTTCGTTATTAGCTAGAGATAATTCGAGTTGCCTACGAATTGTTCAATAAAATGACTCTTAGGGATATTGGTGAGACTTGGCTAATGCTTAAACTTGGTTAAAGCCTTGGAATCTAAAGAAAATGCCTAGAGTAGTTACATAAGACTTGAAATGGAAAATGAACAATTATATGGAAGGTACTTTGAAACTAGAACCAGTCATCGTAATTAGGATTAGCAAGCCTAAAGTCAATTTAAAGGAGTTAATATATAAAAAGGGATAGGATTTCATATAATAGAATAAAATTGGACAATTATATGGAAGGTGATACTTGTTAAACAATTAATGAGCATTTTTATGTATTAATAAGGCATGGGTTGAAAAGAAAGGTAAGTATAGTGCTTTTGTACATTTAGAATCAAATTTTACAAATTTTCCTTTTAATACTTGATGGCTTGAATTTGGTTTTACCAATTATGTCTTAAATATGATGCAGGGATTCCTCGTAACCCAAACCATAAACTCAAATGAAAATTCTATATTTATGGGTAATTAAACCAAAGCTCAAGTTGAAGCCATTGAAACTTATCATGTGAATTTAGGTATTAGACATTATTTATACCTTTTCCAAACACTTTATGCTCATACTATTTCTCAAATTTTAATTTCTTTGTTTGAAGTTGATAAAGTTGGATATTCCTTTAAGTTTTGAAATGTATGTTGCATTTTATTTAATAATAACGATTTTATTAGTTTTGTGATGGTTTATACAAATTAAAGTTTGATGTTTCTTTACTGAAACTTTGTTGGCCTTGCATTAAATGTTGGTATTAAACATAGTTTAGTAGAAGAAAGTTTAGCTCAATTATGACATAAACATCTAACTAACATATCTAAAGAAAGAATACAAAGATTGTAAAGAATGAAATCATTCTAATTTAGATTTTTCTTATTTTATTAAATATGGGCATGGTATTAAGAGAAAACATATATGACACATAATTAAGAAAACCAACACAAGAAGCACACAACACCTTGAACTTTTATATATTTTGATACAGATGGGCCTTTTGATGTTTCATCTTTTAGTAGGAAAAAGTATTTTATCACTTTTATTGATGATTTTACATTATGGATATGTCTAATTGCTATATGAGAAATCATAATCAATAAATGTCTTAGAGGTGTTTATCAATGAGGGTTAAAATATACTTAGACCAAAAAATGAAAGTTGTTAGGTCTTATAAAGGTGGAAGGTAAAATGAAATCGGGCAATGTCTTGACCTATTTGTTAAATTCTTAAAAAAGCATAATGTATGTACCTAATATATAATGTTCATCACATTAAAATACAACAATATTGCATAAAGGCATAAGCATACTTTAATGGATATGGTTAAGAGCATATTGAGTTATTCTTATCTTTCCTTATCATTATGAATATATGCTTTGGAAATTACATTATGTTTATTAAGTATGATTTCTATACCGCAAGAAAATTAGGAATTAGCGACGAAAGAAAAATTAGAAAATAATATTGTTTATTTTGAAATAGAAATATGTGGACTTTTAGTAGGAGTAAAGTTAAAAATTAATGTTATGATAATTTTAAAATTATGATAACATTAATTTTTAACATTACTCCCATTAAAAGTCCACATATTTCTATTTCAAAATAAACAATATTATTTTCTGATTTGGCTTGCTAACTATTGAACAAGTGTATTGTATTAAATATGAAATATTCTTTTTTGCAGACCCTATATTGTGTTGAAGAGTGTCACCCATCTTGCTTCTTTGTAGCCTGGAGTTGTCCGCCCCTCTAGGTAAGTGTTAAATCATTGAAATTGCATATATTTTAGGCGTAATTATTGTTAAGGTGTTGAAATTACTATCCGAATTTAATGGAATTGTTTTATTATTATTTACAGATGGTTTTCAACACCTTAGGGACAACATAGTATCAAAAAGATGCAAAAGAAGGAAAAAATCCGAAATCCCCAATTTGACAGAAATTCAGTGACTAAGCGTGGGCACGCCTAAGGATGGAATAATTCTGCAGATAAAATTCCAAAAGTTGATTCCAAGTAAAATACAATCTTTAAAGATTATCTTGCCATCTTTTTAAGAAGTTACCTACCGAAATTAGAAGAGTGCCTTATCTGGAAAAAATCAAGAGAAGATAACGAAGAGATTAACATCCGGAAGGAGAGTGAGATGATACATGTTTTCTACAAATTTCAAATAGGATTTTCGTATTTTTCATCAAAGGACTAGGGATGGAGACATATTGCGTTGTTATTTCCTTTGTTTTCAATTCAATTATGAGTAGCTAATTTTCTTATCTTAGTTGAGGGAATCCATGTTACATGTTATTATGGTGAGATATTTCGGATACTTTTTATGTTGTTAATGAACATTGGATATCTTTAGATCTAATCTTTCTAATTGGATTCATTGGTTTCTAGGTGCGGAACTAGAGATTAATTGGTTCAACCGCTAGATTAACGGAATATGATGTTCAGTTTTGATAATCGCAAGTAGCAATTAGGATTAACCTCTCTACGTTAGAGTCGAAAAATTCTAAGAAGATATTTGCTTGATTGATTGCATGTCGTAAATGTATTTCACTTACTCATTGGTTCTTGATTCTTAATGCTATTATTCAATTACACCTATGATCGTATCTAGGTTATTGTTTAATAAGAATGCTAGGATACATGTTTCTAGTCATTACACTTAAGAGAAATTTCCCCTAATGAATGTTTATTAATAATTGCAATTTTCTGTCGAGGATCTATAATAACATGGTAAGATCGGTGACCTGAAACCAAGGTATTTTTCCTATTAAATTTTCAGATTTAATTATTGCCTTTGAGTTGTGATTTTTCCTTTGATTTTCTATTATTGCCGTGATTAAACAAACCCCCTTTTATTTTCGTTATTTGTGCCGTTTGAATTCGCAATTTCATAAATGTAAAATTCTTCATGGGAACGATATCTGCTTACCGCTACTACATTAATTTGTTTTAACGGAAGTGACTTCTTTTATATTTGGTCGCAGGCGACAACATCACCAGTAAGTCGTCCAACTAACGTCTACCTTATATATTGCTTTAATAATACGATTCTAATGTATTTGAGTTTTGTGTGAATGCAAAGGAGTCTTGATTTTGTGTTGTTGTTTAGAATATTTTTATAATCGTTGATGAGTTTTTATGTTCTTCTTTAATAGTCTAAGTATTTACTATATGTGGAATGAGTTTAAGATCTTATGGATGATTTGAGGCATAACTAAGTTCCTAGGACAGTATATAGGCTGAAAACTTGTGATGCTGCTCTTGTGAGGCTAATCGGTTAAAAATTCTACAAGTCTAGGAGTTACAGAAAGAACTTGCTTTCTTGATTCACAAGTGTAAAAAATGCTACGTACTATAGTATTGAAACCAATTGAAGGAGGCGGATTCAATTGATCAATACCTCAACTTCAATGTGATTAATTCAAACTTAGTATTAACACAAGAAATTTATAGGTTTAATAGACATGACAATTCTTTGCATAATAAACCTCAAGGACGGTTAAGTGCTGAGCCTTGTTTCTTTGCATAATGCATTTGTTACATGTGACGAGAATGAACATTTGAACGATCTAAATAATGAATATATTGAAATTTCATCTGGAGAGGATGAGGAAAGTGAGTGATCTGAAGAGAAGCCTGAGTTTGATTTTAATTCTTCAAAAAGAAGGTAATGATGATTTTGATTTACAATTAAACGCTGATAGCGATTAATTTGTGTTTGTAATAGAACATTATATTCAATAAATCAATTATTTAATCAACAATATATTGTTATATATTGAATTGAAATTGTTATATTTTTGGAATATTTAATAAAATATGAATTTCAGGTTAAAATATGACATCCTAGAGAAAACAGGATATGATATGACCAAGGTTCAGACCACAATTTGAAGTCAGTTACTATCGAGGGGAAGCATTATATTCTGCAGCTATAACCAAATCAGATGTTGTACTTCCAGCTACTACATTTGTAGATGAGGCATCACCTTCTGTACCTGCCATTACACCATCTACCACCCCTATGCCGACAGAGATATCAAGGTAAACGATGCGAATGAAGGAGGCGGACTCCAGCTTGGAGCTGAGGGAGTTTATGGAAGGACTTACATCACAATCGTCAATAATCTGTAACTGAAAATATGTGAAACACCATATGTTTGTAATTAAGTTACAGTTTTAAATTTAAAAATGATATAAAATTAATTGCTTTTATATTAGGTTGATTCCGTCTAGACTGTGCTCAAGAAACATAATATCCAAATTTACGGAGAAGATTGATCGTGAGGGTTATATATGAAGAATATCTCTCAAGCAACAAAGAATTTTTATTATCAAGAGTTTAAGGTACAAAAATTATATTATATATATATTTAATTAATTTTTATACATTAATTAGATAAATATTGTAGGTTATAAGTACTTATTATATGCTTTTCCTTTTTTCAGAAAGAATATTTTTGAGATTCTGAATTTAATGCGGTTATTTATAAAGTTTGGAAGAGATGAGCTCGTACACGTTATAGGGACTTTGTTAGTGCAATATATAAGACTCATGTATAACTTCCTTATATTTCTAAAGAAATATGGAATCATTGGCAGTAGTATTGGACATCACTTGAGGTAATGTCTATTTCAGAGTGTAATTCTACCAACAGACGTGGAGGACCATGGGGAGAGAGTCTTCCTATATATATTGGAGGACCTATTGCCTACCACGAGTATGCAGAGAGACTTATAAGTATCTACACTTTACACTTATATTATGTTTTTTTTTACTTTGATGTATTTCAATGTAATTTAATGTGTGAATTTTGGAATGAAATAATGTGTATTATGGAGAATGACAATGTTAAAAATATCTAGTGCTATATATGGTTGATTTGTTGAGTTAATTTCTTAACAGGGGTAAATATCATAAAAATAGAGCAAAATCTATTGAAATTTAAAAAAATTATAGTTCACTTATAGCATTTTATTCTAATGCAGGAAAAGTTTATAGGCAGAAAGCCTACATACTGTCAGTTCTTTTTACACACGCACACTAAGAAGCATGACAGTGTGACCTTCGTCAACACCTGATGTAAAGAACTAATTGTATATAAAATTTTTGCTTTAATATTAATGCTTAATAATTATCACATATTAACATAAACATTGTTTTCTGATAGGACCAAATACAAGAAAGCATTCAACGACAATCTCAGCAGTTTGAAGATATTGATGAGAGTCAAACCTATCTTCATCTAGTGGGTGGTAGAGACCATTGTGGAAGGATATTCGACTTAGGTTCATTTGTGAACACATGTTATTCGCAATCTTCCACATCCCATACAACATTTAGTAGGCGGTCTGCATCCAATAAAGTTCATGAGCTTCAGAGCACAATAAGGCACTAGCAACTCAATTGCAACAGTCGATGGAGTTCATAGCTTAGTTTCGTAATGAGATGGATGAGTTGAAGGGGAAGGATAGCACCTCGTCGCAACATTCATAACATCCACATTCACTAAATGAATATCATAGTTGTAGTCATTTTGTATGAATTAAATACTTATTGTTGTACAAAATAATTTTTTATTATCAATTAAGATAATTTTTATTTTATATCATCAATCAACTTTCTGTTTTAACAAATTAAATGTAGAAACAAATCAAAATATTATCAAAAAATAACTGATAACTGTATAAATTATGCATCAATAATAAAATTATCAAATAAAATTAAATGTAGGGAAAATTAAAACAAAGTATCAATAAATTTATCGACGGAAAACAAAGTCCATCGATAAAATGTAATTAATTTACGGACGGATAACTAAGTTCCATTGGTATAGTTACTCGTTAATTTACTGACAGAATTACCAAAATCTATCAATAAATTTATCGATCGAAATAATCATTTCGTCGCTAAATTTGCAGACAACATAAAATAACCTTCTTTAATTATAGCGACGGAACACAAAATATCTGTCAGTGAATTAGCGATGAAAAATCTATGCTTCGTTGCACATTTTACATACGGTCATTTCTTCGACGCCTTGTTCCATCGGAAAATTTCGTCGCTAACTTAGCTTATCGACAGAAAACTTACGCATTTCGTCGGTAATGTCCATCGTTAAACTCTATTTTTCTTGTAGTGAAAAAAGCCAATAATCATAGTATGAAATGATTCAAATTGCAGCAAAAGAATGATCAAGCAATAATGTAAAACCTTGTAGACTTTGTATCCTAATAAGTAGTGGTGTGAACCAATGCAAGAACAACCATTAATTATTTTTAAAAGCGAATAGGAATGCTAAGGAAAAAGCTTCAATAAGTCAATCAATTCTACTTTTCATCCACTATGATAGCATAGAAGAGAATGAGTCATGAGAGGATAACCATACTCTTTGATTTGAGATACTAATTCTTGACACAAACAAAAGGTGGTAGGCAATTAGGGTATAAATAGATTGAGAAAGAATGTTTATCAAAAGTACTACTAATGTTATTACGCATGATTTTTATATTTTTATAGCTTATATTTTTTTAATTCCACCTTATTACTACATCACTGAATAAGACTTCTAGATAAAGATATGTATATCATATACCAAGCATTGAATATACAAAGAAACTTATAGAAAATACAAAACATTATATTATTTATAAACTTAGAAATTTATAATTTTAAAAAAAATATTTCTTAGAAAATTACTAATTAATTTGGTATTCCAATACACTCTCTTAATTTTTTTAAATATTTTATATGGTTAATAAATTTGTCAAGTTTGTTTTTACTTGCAACTTTTATAAGAGCATTAATTGCCTAGTTTGAAGTGCTGATATGTTCAATCTAAACTTCATTTTTATTTACCAAGTTGTGAATAAAATAATACCGCAACTTATTGTATTTAGTCATACCATGAACAATAAAGTTTGTCGCCATTATAATTGAAAACATATTATCATAGTAAATTACTGTATGACCTTCTTGAGTTTTTCTCAACCACACAATTTGCAAGTTGCACTAGTGGTTGTTGTATATTTTAGCCTTTGCTAAAGAAATTGAAACATAGTTATACTCCTTAAAAAACTCTAGGATATTATCAAGGGAAAATAAGTAGTCTGATGTTATTTTTAAAAAATAATCAATATGAAATTACATATTAATTTCCTAATTAATCAACGCAATTATACTAACCTTATGATTGCAATATGCTAGATTCAAGAATTGTATAGACAAATACCTAGAAATTGAGCAACAATTAAGTCCATTGTTGTTTTCTGTGAAGCGGAGCAACAGAGGCGCAAATGATTGACTACTGTTATTCCAAGCCTTAATTAGAAACCCGTATAGTTCTCAATAGACGACTGTATTTAAGGTTGGCTAGTAGTAAGGCCTCCTGTGCATTACAATACATGAGCCAAGCCTACCCATCATAGCAAGCCCATGGACACGGGCCCAATGACACGTTTGAGAGAAGTACCAAGCCCAATTAGAAAAAATCACCGTTTTGGACTATATACAACAAATGCTCTAATTATCTTGACATCTAATTAATCGGGGTTTATACAAAATTATATTTATTATGCTAGTCCACAAAATTAATGATAAAATTCTATCATACTCCCACTTGGACAACATAACCAACATCAATGAACAACTGAAACAAATCTCCAGATTAACATAACAATATGTGGCCACAATAGGATGTCAAAGTAAAGCCAACAATCTCTCAATCATAAGTTCAAAATGAGGTTACAAATACCTTAACAGTATAGAAATCAGACCCTATAGGAGTACTGATAGCATATATGCAAGATAACCATACATTGATGACCTAAACAGAATGTATTATAAGGAAATGCACACAAAATAGTGATCCGTTTGTGCAATTCCAAACAAAATGGCCCAAGCATCCACCCAAGATTCCAATTAAGATTTAACAAAATATCTCAAAACAACAAAATGAGATTGGGTACAAAATGTCTCCAATAAAATGCCATATATATACAAACCTTTAAATGTATCTACGCAGTATATTAATAAAGTATATGGCAATAACAATAATAGCAACAATTATAAGCAAAAGTCTCTAGACTGAATAACAAAATAGTCAAATACAATGTTGTTATCAAAATAACATAAAAGAAAGATTCCCACTAATCCAAGGTATCAAAAGATCTAAATAGACCCATATGGGTTACATGATTCACAAAATTCTTAACAATCAAGCCTTTGGTTAGAGGATCTGCCACTATAAGATCGGTGGGTATATGCTCTATATGGGTCTGAAACTCCTTAACCTTCTCTTTAACAAAAATATACTTTGTATCAAAATGCTTCGAACGTTTGGAGTTCTGGCATATTTGAGAGAAGCCCACCACAACAGAGTTATCATAATTTGTGGTTAGAGGCCTAGAAACACTCTCCATAAGATGAAGCTCAAAAATAAAATTCCTCAACCATATTTGTAACACCCCAATCCCGAGTGACCCGAACCCGATATCGTTGGTGATATCAGAGTCCGTGCCCCGCGAGGGTGACGTACTACATCAGTCGGTCGGTTAAAACTTAGTACACATTTTTTTTGAACCAATCATTCCACGTTAGCGCGACAAAAATAGTAGATAGTGGAAAACATTTGCAGTAGATACAATCATTTAATAATATTTTACAGTAACCAATAAGTTCACATACAAATCGGTTTACAACAATTGCGGAT
>JANKYE010000009.1:26402120-26413450 GCA_032467995.1 Erythroxylum dillonii | reverse complement strand
GGTTAATCCTAATTGCTACTTGTGGTTACCAAAATTGAACGTCAGATTTTGTTAACCTAGCAGTTGAATCAATTAATTCCTAGTTGCGCACCTAGAAACTAACAAATTCAATTAAAAAGGTAAATCTGAAATTATCCAATGTTCATTAATAATCACGAAAAAGATTAAAAACATCTCACCATAATAAAATGGAACATGGATCCCTCAACCAAGACAAGAAAATTAGTTAATCATAATTAAACTAAAATCTAAAGAAATAATAAAAACAACAATCTACATAATAACTTGTCTTTTAATGGAATTAACAAAATTAACAATTGAAATTGTTCAGAAATGGGAAACAAGAAAACCATAATTTAGCAAATCTTTAAATCCCTAATTGAAACTATGAAGAACACGTGAACAGCAAGAAGAAAGTAAAATACGATAGTTCTAGAGTCTTTAATCTACGAAATTGTAACTTGAGGAGTGCAGGAATAATAAATCCTAAGAACTAATTAATTGAAATTGCGGCAGCCAAGGGAAAGAGTGAGTCGATGATGCTGTTGAAGACTTCTGGACGTGAACAAGGGTAGAACACAAAGTGCGGCAACCTCCACCAAACAGGTTATACGATTGTATTGTTTGAGAATGCAGGGAAATAGGAAATCAAGATGCGGCTATTTATAAAATGGAGGAAAAATACGATGATCTAGAAAGAAAGCAAGAAAAGAAGGTCCAGCCACTTCCGGAAAAACAAGAAAAATACAATGATCTCTTGCAAACCCTCAAACCCATATGTATATCGACAACCCCCTTCAAGCTCCCTTTTTTAATTAAATCTCTTTATTATCTTCAATGGGTTTCGTCTAGATTAGGTATACATCTAATTCCGGTAGGAGTCTTCTTGAAAAGAGGTTGAGAAGATCTTGGACTGTTGTAATCTAATTGAATTCCAGTTCTGAAAAATCTGTAGATTGGGATTATAACCTTAGGCGTGCCCACGCCTAATCTCTAAATTTCGGACAGACTAAAATTTTTGAATTTCTTGTGATATTTTTCATCTTTTTGATCCTTTTTCGTCCTTTTGGTATTGAAGACCACCTGTGAATATTTAACAATTAATTCCATCAATATTTAAACACCAATTTTACAAATCGATCAAAATTAATACCAAACATATGCAATATAATTGACTTATCAACCATCGGAGTCATATACGTGTTTGACCTTTAACAACATCTATACAAATATGTTGAGAGAATTATACAAATAGTATAAAGAAGATTATGTAAGAAGTTTTAACTTTTTTAGAACCTGGGCTTATAGTTTGGCCCTTTTAGTAATCTAATTAAAATATAATTCTCCTTTCAGTTAAACTTTAATTATAATTATAATTAATTCTAATTAATTAACAAGTGACCAAAATAAGTTTCAATATCTTATGTTAATCTTTATTTAAATATCTCATGTTTAATTTCAAAATTTATCAAAATTTGCAAAAAAATCAAACTTAATTAAAATACTTTTCTCTCTTTAATCATTCTTTGTGCGTGACTCATTAGATTCTTAAATATGTTGATAATAAATATAAATTATAACGCTAAATCATATTTATAATTAGACAAATTAAACTCTTTTAATTTATCTTTTATTCTTTAATTAAAAAGTTATATTCATAAATCAAGATTGACGGTTAGCAATGTTTAATAACCACCTAAATATAAGAAATGTTAAAGTAGTTTTGACTAACCTTTTCATGCATAAATTTTCATATAATTCAATTATTTTAACACACAATATTTTGTTTAGATACAGAACATAATATTAATGTATACTCTATTTAAATCTATCATGTTAGTTCTCCATCATTAGTAAGTAATTCAATTGATGATATTTAAAAGTTATTTTTAAATTGTTATATCACTTTAGTCGAGGATTTTTTGAATAAATACTAATCAAGAATAACGAAATATTCTTCATAATCACTTTAAGGTGATGAATCATATATTGATCAAACAATTACCTCCAAGTAGTTCATATTATACTCAATAAATACTGATTGAGCTACCTTTGACTAACATAGGTTATAAGTAGTATCAAAATATAACAATCTTCAGTTTAGTGAACTTGTTATCATACAAGTACTCATACGTTTGTTTAAGAATCTCCATGCTTTATCATATGAAATTGGCTACTTCCTTTATAAGGAATAAACATAGTGTGTGTTAATTTTTACACTTTATAAATGTTTAGTCTCTACATAACATAGACTAGGAATAATTTAAAGATAATATATAAATTTAATATAAATCTCATAACTATGATCTCATTATAATTTTATTTGTATTGTACATTTATCTCATGGATTTTATCATAAACATCTAAATATGTATAAGATAATGTCTTTAAATAATTATATTACTAAATAAAAATCAATCAATTGAATGCAGGGTATAAACCAATAATCTCTCATTTTTCCTAAGACAATTGTTTAAGTATTTTATATCATATCACTATTTGACGATCATACTATTGCTGAGATAGCGGTTTAGTGAAAGAATTCTACAAGATTCTCTACCGTAAGTATTTGCTGGAACCTTACAACTTTTATCTTATTTATCACAATAATTAAGGAAAACTATCTAAATGCATATTTAGATCTTTGATAATAAGACCTTCACTTCATTTGCATTCCCAAACTATAACATTTCACAATATATTATTGTCTGAATAATGTAAGGAATTATACCAAGCTCATTAAAGAACTTCTTGATCCAAATAATCATTTTGAGTAAATAAAAATTTATAATAGTTTGATTAACAACTAATGCTACATTAGAATCTTTCCATCTCAAAATAATATTATTCTAAATAAATATACCTTAACTAGGATTTACTTTTAAAGTTAATATTCTTATAACTTTGAACTCAAATATCAACTCATATATAGAATAATGGATATCTTAATACTTTATAAGTATTAGATATCTCAAATAGTAAATACATCTAATACATTATCGATGTACTTAGACTTAGTGATGGTAGTGGGGCCCGAAGGCTAGCCAAATTTTTACTAAAAATAAATAGATTTTAAATTTAAAAAGAATGTTTAAAAAATTAAATTTGGAAAAGGTTGATAACTTTAGATACTCATTTGCAATAAGGTGAACTTTTTTAGGTGAAAATTTCTTACTTAATCTTCTAATATTGATATGGTGCAAGGGTCAAATAATTTAATTTTACATGTGTAATTTGGACTGTGAAAATTAATTTATTTGATTTCACCCAATAATAATTGCAATAGTCTTTTCTTATAGATAGTAATGTATTTATTAAAATTTTATGAATACTTGAGTCTTGATAATAATAAAATTAGTACTTGAGCTTTGATAATAGTAGAGTCAATTTTGAGGTGTCTTAATGGTTAGTATAGAGTTAAGAGAGTTTTTGTCCATCTCATAAACTTTGATATTTAAATGTTATTAAATTGTAGTAGAATTCTAAAATGCTATCCTCAATAGTTTCTCTCTCCCGAACTAACTTAAAAACTTTTTCATTTATAAAAAAAAATTAGAGTAATTTATTAAAATGATTTTCTTACTTCCTACTCACTATTTTTCTTTTACATGAATCAAATAATGAATAGAAATTATCTTTATTAATTTTCATAACTTTTAATCTATCTTTCCACAATATCATATATGTTAAATGATATGAAAATTTTAATAGTTGTAAAATAAATAATATTTTTTAAAATAATACATATAATCATTGTTTAAATCACCTAAATTAATTAAAAATGTTCATTCAACTACTTTATAACAAATTATTACAAAATTATAAAAAATCATGTTTATCTCCAATAGTTAGGTCCTTTAACATATAATCAATCATGTATGGTCCATTTTTTAATTAAAAATATTTTTTAAAATTTAAAAAGGATTGTTTAAAATTTTTATAACATATTTTATTAGCTAAAAATACATTTTTATTAAAATTGTTAAGTCCATTATCTTGCTTAATTTTTTTAAATTAATGTCGCTTTAAATTATTATCTATTTTTTTACTAACCATTATTATCTTATATAAATCTAACAATAAAATAGTGTTTGGTCATTTTATGAGTCTATTTATGCAATAAATTTCACAATAAAATATTATGAAAGTCATTTTTATTGTCAAAACAAAAGATTTTCTTAGTGCTAATACTATAAAATTATGAGTCTTCTTATGCAACGAATAACACAATAATATATAAAAATAATTTTATTATCAAAACAAAAGAGTATCTTGGTGCTAATATTATACAAATTTGTTAATGATACATTTTATAAAAAGTCAAAAAGAAATTTAGTAAAGAATAAAGTTTAGTAAATAGGCAGAGACAATAGTTTAGAACCAACATAAAAACACAAAAGTAAATAATTATAACTTCAATTGTAAAAAACACAAAGCAATCACATGAAAAAATAAGTAAATCCAAAAACAAATAAGTAGGTCACATTAGATTATTAAATTAAATGTCACTATTGTTATTATATATAATAAAGTGTATGATAAACCATTATCATCATTCTTTTGAATTCTTAATTATAGCCATATAAGAGTTTTAACTCCTTATCTTTGACGTTAGATAAGTAATACTCTTACTTTCTACAATCACTTTAATTTTTATATTCATGCATATGTAAAATATGTTATATTATGAGGTCTTAATGGCTTTAATTATAACAGAAAATGTTATCTTAACGTGCTTATCTTTGACGATATTAGTAAATTAATTTATGAAAGATACTATCAAGAAGTAAAAATTTAAATTAAATAAAAAGACAAAGTGATCAAAGGATTTAAGTGAGTAAAATAAAGCTTAAATAGAAACATGTTATCTATAACATATCTTATTAAGTTTTTATTAAAAACTTATGTTTAAAATATTTGAAAGAACTTGAATAGGTATTTTTAACACTTTACATAGGTTAAATTGTTCGCTTATATTTTCCATTAGTTGCATTGTTAATTGACTAAATGCAATGTTCATTCGATTAGTCGAATATAAGATGCATTTTGGATAGAGTAAGGGTTGAGTTTTTGGTTAGGTGATAACCTAACTTACACATCAAATGAAGGACATTGATTAGCCAAAGTTTAAGCTTCGACTAGCCTATTTGAACATAGTTGTTATAATACCTAGTTTATGTGTCTAATAACCATTTAAAGTAGTGTTGGTTAAGGATGATAATGTGATGTGAAACCCGTCAAATAATAAACTCTAGAGACAAATAAGTTTGAACCACAAGAAAAAGCTAAATAAAAAATATAAATAAGAGAACTAACCCATTGATTATAATAAATTAATAACTAAGTTCACTAAATAATTTGTATCGCCACAAATAAATTATTTGATAAGTTAGTAGGTAGATTAAGAAAAAGAAAAGGTAGAACTTATGACTCTCAATAAATAAAGATGTCAAAACTTACCAAAATTGAATAGAAACATTCCTTCAATATTGTATAGTAACTAAGATTTCGATGGTAGATATAGTTTATGACAAGACTGTGCTTCTTATAAAAAATTTAGCATTAGTGGACATAATCTAGGACACATCCATGTTCGAGGTTATATCTTCACAACTACTTTTCTTAAGAGTTATATAGGCTGGTATACAATTGTGTGATAGGTTGTGTTCTTAACTACAAAATTCTTGAGAATTACATTGGCTTTAACATTGTCATGTTTAAGAATGTGTTTAGACAAGATAAATACTTAATATCCAAGCATTTCCTAACCTTAATTTAAAATAAATTAACCAACGGTTGGTCTTTCTTTAGGTCTAACTAGCATCCCAAAATAGTTCTTGAATTGTTCTTTGAAAATTAATTGAAATATATGTCTCTAATTGACCCATTTAAAGCTTCCTTAACTTTCTTACTTTGAGCCGTATAATTGGTCTATTAGAATAAGAAACAAATCTTTTAAAGTTTGGACAATCACGTTCACTTTATACCCCATCTCTTTAAATGGATTTAACCTTGAATCTTCACCTACATCAAAAGGAGAAATATCAGCAACATTAAAAGTAGAACTAACATTATACTCACCTAGACTAGTTGTTTCATCAAGTAAAGGTAATAATCTGAAAGAATTAGCAGATTAAAACCGTAAATAACTTTGAAGAAGAAAGATGCGAGGAAGGATATGAAGGTAAAAGTGTTGTATACTTAGTCTTTCAAAGCTAAGAAAAAAAAAAGTGACTTGGTCTTTCAAAGTTAAGAAGACTTAAGTTTAGACTTGGACACTTGTCCACTTCTTAAGACCTTAGCTAGTTTCCCAAGTAACTAGTTCCACAAACCTCATCTTTTCATTCCAATTATCTCCAAAATTGTCAATATCATCTTCTAACAAATCCTAAGACCATCTCCAAATTTTCAAAGTCATGTTTAACAATTCTCCAATATCATTTAACTCTCATTTCTATTTCTATTAATCAACTTACCTACCTCTTGGCATTTTTCCTAGTCTAATAATATCTAACAATTTTTGAAATTATTCCTAAAATTCACTAAAAATTAAAAAATCACTAAACACACTTTCTAATTAAAATTTTCAATACATATAAACTATAATTCTCAATAAAAATCACATTTCACATATATAAATCAATTGTACACGAAAATTGTCAATAAATGGTTGTACAATTATTGTCATGAGTAAAAATTCAATAATCACATGTATGTGCATATCATATAATGCCTGAGCATGAAATGCATTTCTAATCTCTCAGTAATCTCTCATATTTCCTATTCTAGTCTTGACATAGGTGACGAGATGTTACAATTCTCTCCTCCTTAAAAGAAATTTGGTCTTCAAAATTCTTACATTATTGTTCGAACAGGTAGGGATATTGCTTCCTCATATGCTCCTCCGTTTCTCAAGTTTTTTCTCAGTTGAGTGATTCCTCTAAAGGACTTTCACTAATGGAATGACTTAGTTCCTCAATTGCTTGATCTGAGATCCTACTATCTTGGTCGGCTCCTCAACATAGCTTAAATTACTAACAACCTTAATCTCTTGAGCTGGTATCGCATGTGTCAGATCCGATCGGTATCTTCGAAGCATACTCACATGAAACACATTATGTAATTGAGACATTTCATTCGGTAAAGCTAACTTATATGCCAAAGGTTCTATCCTCTCAATAATCTCATAAGAACCAATGTATCTAGGGCTCAACTTGCCCTTTTTACTGAATCTCAATACTCCTCTCTAAGGTGACACTCTAAGAAACACTCTGTCTCCTACACTGTACTCCATATCCCATCGATGTTGATCCATATAACTCTTCTGTCTACTTTAAGCCACTCTAATTTGGCTTCGGATCAATTTCACCTTATCCACTGTGTCTTGTATCAATTCTGGGTCTGCAACCATTCTCAAGCCCTCTTCATCCTAATATAGTGGCAATCGACATTTTCTGCCATACAGTGCCTCATATAGTGCCATTCTAATACTACTGTGATAGTGGTTATTGTACTCAAATTCTATCAGTGCTATATACTAATCCCAATCTCCTTGAAACTCCAATACACAAGCTCTAAGCATATCCTCAACAGTCTTGATTGTCATCTAGCTCTGTCCATCTGTTTGAGGATGAAATGTTGTACTGAAGTTCAACTTTATGCCCATAGCTGACTGTAAGCTCTTCCAGAATCTTGAAGTAAATTTGGGATCCCTATCTGATACAATGGACACTAGAACCCTATGTAGCCTCACCACTTCATTCATATACCTCCAGGCCAGCTAATTTAGTGAGTTATTGTCTCTCGTTAGTAAGAAATAGGCCGACTTAGTCAATCGGTCCACTACCACTCATATAGCATCGTTCTGCCTCAGAGTCTTAGGTAGTCCCATAATGAAATCCATAGTGATCCGTTCATATTTCCACTCCAGAATGGGCAACAAATGTAGCTTTCTTACTAGAGCTTGGTGCTCAGCTTTAACCTAATGGTGTGTCATACACTTAGAAACATACTCCGCCACTTGCTTCTTCATTTCGGGCCACCAGAAATGTTGCTTTAGCGCGTTATACATCTTGGTAGTACCAAAATACATAGCATAGGCAGAAATATGAGCTTCCTCTAGAATTTCTTTTCTCAAATCATCTACATTAGGCACACATAGCCTCTATTTCAACCACAATGTCTCATCCTTCAACTCAAACTCGGAATCTAGATTCATCTTCACTTTCTCTATAAGTATCACCATATCAGGGTCTTTCCCTTATACTTTTCTGATTCTATCATGCAGCATCGGTCTCAGCTTCAAAGTAGCAATCCCTCATCTTGCTTCAGATTCAACTCCATATTTAGAGTTCTCAAATGAATCAAGTTGGGTAACCTTGATAACTGAATCTGAGCTGCACTGGTATTAGACTTTCTGCTCAAAGCATCAGCTACCACATTAGCTTTCCCCAGGTAGTACTTAATCGTGCAATCATAGTCTTTTAATAACACTATTCATCTTCTTTGTCTCAGATTCAATTCCTTCTGACTCAGTAGATACCTCAAACTTTTATGATTAGTATAAATCTGGAATATCTTTCCATAAAGATAGTGTCTCCATATCTTTAGAGCAAAGACAATTGCTGTTAGCTCTAAGTCATGTACCGGATAGTTAATCTCATGAGACCATAGTTGTCTCAATGCATAGTAGATCACCTTGCTATACTGCATTAACACACATCCCAATCCTTGATGCGAAGCATCACTATATACCACATATCCTCGGGTCTCCGATGGAATAGTCAACATCGGTACAGTAGTCAACCGATATTTTAACTCCTCAAAGCTCTTCTGACATTCCTCATTCCATCTAAATATTACATTTTTCCTCAGAAGTTTTGTTAGAGGGGCTGAGATCATCGACAAATCTCTGATAATATCCGGCCAATCCTAGGAAACTTCGAATTTCAAATACATTCCTTAAAGCTTCCTAATTCTTCATTACCTCTACCTTCTTTGGATCTACCTGTATGCTTTTTCCAGTCACTATATGCTTTAAAAGCACTACTTGATCCATTCAAAATTCACTTACTAAATTTGGCATACAACTGTTTCCCTATAATGATATGTAAAATCACTTTAGATGCTTAGCATGTTCTTTTCTGCTCTTCGAATACACCAAAATATCATCGATAAATACTATCACAAAGCGGTCTAGGTAGCGCTGAAAAATCTTATTCATCAAGGCCATAAATGCTACTGGGCATTAGTTAACCAAAACGACATAACTAAGAACTCAAAGTGTCCATACTTGCTCCTGAATGCACTTTTAGGTATATCAGCCTCTGCTATCTTTAATTGATAGTAGCCCAATCTCAAATCCAACTTAGTAAATACCTAAGCTCCCTGTAACTGATCAAGCAAATCATCAATTCTAGGTAACAGGTACTTGTTCTTCATTGTCACCTGACTCAGCTACCTATAATCGATGCATAACCTTACAGTCCCATATTTCTTCTTTACAAACAAAACTGGAGCTCCCTAAGGCAAAACACTGGGTCTAATAAAAACCCTTTTTCAGTAAATCTTATAACTAAGCCTTCAACTCCTTCAGTTCTACAGGTGCCATCCTATATGGAGGAATAAATATATGAGCAGTACCTGAAACTAGAACAATTGTGAACTTTGTTTCTCGATCTAGAGGTAAGCCAGGTAACTCAGCAAGAAACACATCCAGAAATTCTCTAACTACGGGAATGTCCTGCATATTTTGTTCAGTTCTAGTATCGATCATGTGGGCTAGATAGGCCTCACATCCAACTTGCATGATCCTCAATGCACTTATAAATGATATCAACCTGGCTGGCACTACTTGACTAATTCCTCTTAAAACTACTCTCAGCTGGCTAGGAGATTCTAGTACTACCTTCTTGGTATAGCAGCTCATGATAGCCCTATGAGTAGTGAGCTAATCCATGCCTAGGATAGTATCTATGTCTCTTAGCTATAGTATTATCAGATCTGCCTCCAACTCTACTTGATCAATCCGAATCAAGCATCTCTTGCAGACCTCTCCTATAACTGTAGCACTACCTATCGGTGTACTCACCTCTAGTCCATACTGTAATAGCTCTTTATCATAATGCAACCTAGATGCCAGATGTGGTGCGATAAATGAATACGTAGATCCTATATATAGCAATGCAAATGCTTCATGATCATAAATAAGTAGCGCACCTGCAACGACATTCAGAGAGTCCTATGCCTCCTGCCTAGTCATGGCATAGACTCGGGCATGGGACTGCGGTCGGCTACTCCACATCTCAGTCCTAACAGAAGGACCCCCAGCGCTAACTTTGCCTCTACCTCGGCCTCTCTGTCTGGATCCATAGACTAAGCTCTGCTATAGTAGCATGACAATCTTTAATTTGGTGGTTAAAGGAGCCGCATCTTAGGCAAGCTGCAGATAATCTCCAGCACTCACCACCGTGCCTCTTCCCACAGTACTCACACAGGGGTAACTAACTCTGCATTGTACCTCTTCCACTGCTAGACTGTACAAATCCTCCCATTTGTCTGAATTCTGATTGTCTTGATCCAGCTAGTGGTCTGAAAGCTCTGTTCTGGTGCTTACTGAATCTTTTACCAGACCCACTCTGGGTCTCACTAGACCTCTTCAATCTGGACCCTTGCCCAAACTCTGCTTATCCCTCTCTTAGTAGCTGCTCAATTCTAATCGAAGCAACCCTTAACTCTATAAAACTGCTCAGATTGGAGATCGCTAGTCTTATCCTGATCTCCATGCTTAGCCCATCTTCTAATCTCCTACACTTATCTTCTTTGGTAGGAGTCAAAGCAGTAGCATATCCCATCAACTCATTGAACCTAATCTCATACTCTGCCACTGACATTTTACCCTGCATCAGATTTGGAACTCTTTAATCTTCCTATCTAAGTAGATCTTAGGCATGTAGTTCTCTTTGAAAGCTCTCAGGAAGTCTTCCCACTTCAGATTGCAAGGCCTGGTGGTACTGCCTGGAACAGTCTTCCATCATTGATAAGTCGGGCCCTGCAGTAAAGATATTGTATAGTGAAACTTCTCGTTCGGCTTGCAGTCCATTTGATCAAAAACTCTCTCCGTCCTTTCTAGCCATCCCTCGGCCTCAACAGGGTCTGTGTTACCATAGAAATCCACAGTCTCTTACTTTCGTAGCCTATCATACCTCCTCTCCCTTCTCTCAAGAACTCTAGGAGGCATCTCCTCTGGTCGAGTGTAACATCCCACCCTCAACTGGAAGGGTAGAATGGTAATTTGGCATAGGATGAGATAGATTGGGATGAATTAGGAT
>JANKYE010000009.1:26370090-26383110 GCA_032467995.1 Erythroxylum dillonii | reverse complement strand
TTTGTATCTTGACATAGAGTTCAAATATCAAATAAATATTGGTATTGAAGATATTCTAAAATATCAATTATAAATCTTTTTATTAATAATACTTCACTAATTTTCTTTTATTAATGTTCTTTTCTTATTTAAGTATAGTACATTGGGTATAAATAAGGATTCTCTCTTATATAGAAGTCACACAACACATAATACAAATTCTCTTTTCATTTTCTTCAACTTGATATAAGAGCCTCTTTGAATCTTTTCGTGTTTACTGCTACTATTGGATTATTTTATATCTTTGCTCACCACTTATTTCTATTGTCAACCATCATCTTTTGATGTCAACCACAACCATTTCCCTTTGTTTCCTCCATCAAAATTTGAAAACAAATTTGATCGGTGGTTTGGATACCATCATATTCTACATTAAGAGATTGATAAAACAACACTAAGTATGTCCTTGAAAACCACCACATGTGCTTCACATAACAATGGAAAAATATGTCAAGTGTTACATGCACCAGAAGCTTCATAGTATGATATGTTACTGAATAACATCATTCTATGTGTTGTTGAGCAAGTTTTATATATAATAAAACTCTCAATATTGCAAGTATACAGATCGTATCTTATAATATCAAGGGGTATCGTTCCCAGGACGACTATAGACACTTAAATAATTTGAATCAAACTTTGCCTAAGATACTAAGAATTTGGTTTGAATTAAATTAAATAATAAAAATTAAAACAAATAATGAAATTAAACAGATAAGTAATTAAACAAATGAGTTGCCAATGAAAATTGAGATTGATCAAAGTTGAATACTTACGAATTATTCTATCCTTATTTGTTTCCCTTAATCTTGTTGATTCAATTATGTTTGATCCTATATTTCCTAAGGTTTTGATTACTATCTCTCAAGATCTAATCAATTAACACTAATTAATTTCGATATTTATTGATTTGTAATCTCTCAATTCATAAAATACTCCTAATTTATTCAATTAGATCTGAAGCAATCGATTAGATAATTAATGTCACAACCAAAATCTCTCTTCGACTAATCATTAATTTGATAATTGTGGGTCTATTAAGTTGCCAACTTTCATTGTACAACTTAACACTAATTACTTTATCTCACTGTCTCGATTGTTATCAAGTATATGCACGAAAATTATCACAAACATGCAAAGATATATTGAAATCAACAATAATTAAGTTTCACAAAATAATTCCATAATAATTTCTAATCTGGACTTAGAAATCCATAGACATGTTATACATCATAGAAATCCAATTACACATCAAGGACTAAGAAGACAGTAAAAGGAAAAGAATAAAAATTGTTTGACTCATTGATCTGGAATGCTAGAATTTCCTGAAGCTCTTCTTTGATCTACTTTTATGTATGGTTGCTACCTCTTTCTGATGTTTTTCATGTTCTTATATAGTGCTTTAGGGTTCTAGGGTTCTGTCTAGGGTTTCCTCACTTTGTTTGATTCCAAAATAGCCCAAACTTGAAAAACACAAAAAAGTCTCGCCTGAAAAACCACAATTGTGCCTTAGAAAGAGCCATGTAGCCCCATGTAATGCCTGTCACGATCATGCCTCATGCATCTTACATCTTCTTCATTCTTTAATTTCCTGATTTTCAATACTCAAAAATTACATCAAACACCTCTTAAAATACAAAATTAAGATTACATTCATACTCTAAACCACACAAAATCTTATAAAATAGTTAAAAATTAATAATATCACAATTATAAGCTTATACATACTATAATCATCTAAGAAATACTTGAAAACACACTAAAATACCTAGAAAAACATAGTATGATCCATACCTATCATGTGTCTCAATAGTGCCACTTCATCCAATCAAATTGTGTCATGTTATCCCAATCATAACTTACCATGTGTCCCAATTATTGCATAAAATATGTCTCAATCATTACCTAACATATGACCTAATCATTACCTGAAATGTGTCTCAATTATCACTTGACACATATTTCTATTCAACTGTTGCCATATGTCCTTTTAAACTTACTCCATATGTCGTCATCAATGTGTGCCATATTAGCATTTATGGTTCATCTATCAAGTCAAACCCCAATTCATTAGTTCCTAACACGAATCACATTGGTTAAGCTCATTTTCATATATGTTGTATAAAGGTTCTCTTTTCCAAATAAAGATTATTATAAGAAGTTACTCTTTACCCAGATGCAAGAAAAGATTTGTGAAATCCTAATAGAGATTAAGGAGTGGATGTAGGTAACGTTTATTTATCGAACCATTATAAAATTAGTTTACAACTTCTCTTCCCTATACTTTTTAACGTATTCTTGATTGATTAATTAAGTTAAATTAAATTTTCATTGCATTTTATCATTCAATTTGAAATCTATTAAGGGTCTTTATTAAGTTGCAAAAAATCATGTACCCAAGACCCCCCCTTTTAGATGTCACTAGGGACCAACAAATGGTATCATAGTGAATTTTTATTTTTTAAATAAAATTTTAAAAAAAGATCTTTATGGCATGTCTAGGTGCATCTACATCTTCACTTAGCCAAGAGAGCCAAAATATTAATAATGCATCCTTCTTTGATGAAAATGATTATCTTTATTGGAAACCTAAAATAAAATTCTTAATAATCAAAACTATTGACTTATGAGAAATTATTTCAAATGGTCCATTCACTCACTCTAAGTAATAGATAGAAAAGTTTCCAAACTAAAAGAAGAATGATATCCTCAAGATAAGAGACTAATTTCTTTCAATAGCCAAGTTATTCACATTTTATTTTATGCATTAGGAAGAAATAAATTCAATAAAGTCTCTATTTGTGAAACAACTTAGGGATTTTGGTGTGCATTAGAAGGTATACATGAGAGGACAAATTAAGTGAAAAAGAGTAAAGTGAGCACGCTGACACGTTAATACAAATTGCTTCAAATAAAACATGATAAAAGTATATCAAGTATATACACTAGATTTATTGATACTATCAATGCTCTTAAATAATTAGGCAAGATATATATACTAGTGTTAAAATGTTGAGGAAATTGATTATGTCTCTTACAAAGTCTTGGGAAGCTAAGGTGATAAAATTTTAAGAAGCAAAGGACCTAAACATGTTATAGCTAGAGAAACTTATTGGATCATTATGTACTTACTGAATGAGACTTAAAGAGACTTAACAAAAAGATACAATGGCTTTGAGAAGGAATACCTTAACCTTAAAGGCATCAAAAGTGGAATTAAGTGAAGAAAAAAAGATATCTGCTAGTTAAAGCAATAAGGAATACCTTACCCTTATCACTATAAAATTTAAGAAGTTTTTTAGGAAAAAGAATTTCTTCAAGAAAAAGACTCTAAGGAAGGTAAGGTAGTGTTATAAACATAAATTAAATAAGATTTTTTTAATGTAGGTCATGCCCTCTCATCAAGGATAACGATAAATATAAGAAAATAACAAGAAAGAGAAGAAAAAAAACAAAAAGAGGGCACTTAAAGCCTCCGTTTGAGATGACACAAGTGATTCTAAAAGTGGAAATTTGGAAGTAGACGTAATTCACATTTGTTTTATAACTAAAGAAGATGATAGGGTACTCTCCAACTTTAAATCTTATGATAATAGTGGTGATATAATATTATCGTATGATAAACTAGTTAAGAGCCTTAAAATTATGATTATGAAAGGGAAGAAGTTATCCTTTAAACTCAAAGAGACTTAAAAACATCTAAATGCATGGATTAGTGAAAATAAAAGGTTGAAGAGTGAATGGCATAACATTAAAACATCTAAGAGTGTGCGCATTATTGACAAGGAAAACTTAGAAGCATTAAAACATGAGAATGAGATATTGAAAAAGGACACCGATGATTTCAAGGACTCATTGTCCAAATTCACAAAGAGAAGTGAGAAATTAAAAGTATGCTAAAAAGTCAAATAATTAGGATAGGATTGGATACAACCAATGAAGTGTATCTAATACTAAAACTACATTTACCAAGGGAAAGCATTTGTATGGCGAGTAACCCTTGCCTAAAATGAAAAATGAGTATGGTGAATCCATATCTAACTATATACATAGACTATATGCATATGTTATATCCATTAGACCTTATTATAAAAGTAAGCCCCATGCTTTCACGTATAGCTATTAATCTAGGCATATAACTCATCATTCTCAAGGTAAGAATAGGAATAATTTCTTTACAAAAGACATGTTAGTATGCAATACCCCTCACATTCTTACGCCTCAACATCAAATTATAAGTAAGGTTCGAGCTTCTATTTATAATAGGCCTTATTGTAAGCATAATATTATAACACTTATATACATCCCTTATAAGTATTAATATGATCAAACAAATATGTCTCATACATATAATTATAATAGGACATTTTATTACCTAAAAAGAGCATTAAATTCCTTTAATATCCAAAGGAGAGATCCTCATCATTCCAATGCATATAAAAGAACGAGGAATATATTTATACATCAAAATTATAAGTTTCATTATCATATAACCAATCCATATTATTCATATAACATTTTATGTCATTTTTGTTATAAATATAAACATATTGACAAGTTTTGTTTTAGATGAGAAAAACCCTTAAAGAAGTGGGTAAGAGAGAGCAAAGACTAATAATCGAGGATCCAAGTTCATTTGGATATATACAACACATTGATTACCTTATTTTGTATGTCGTTAAGAAAAATAAGAGAAAATGGTATATGGATAAGGGATGATCAAGGCATATGAATGGTGATGCCTCTTAATTTACAACTTTTAGAGACAAAGATGAAGAATTTGTCACATTTGGAGACAATGCTTAGGGTAAGATAATTGTCATTGGTAAAGTTGGTAAGGAATATCACACTATAATTGATAATATGCTTTCAGTATTTGGATTAAAGTATGAATTATCAAGTGTGAGCTAACTTTGTGACAAAGACTACAAAGTAAATCATATATAGCATCTAAAGTTATTGACAATAACATTACATTCTTGGATAAGAGAGAATGAAATATTTATGCAATTGATCTTTGATGATTTTTCTAACCGAAATATGAACTACTTAATGTCTATTAATGAAGATATATAGATGTGGAATATGAGGCTTGGATATGTAAACATAGATCTCATCTCCAACCTTAACTCTAAATAACTTATCAATGGACTTTTAAATGTCAAATTTGACAAATACAAGGTGTGTGGAGCTTTTCAAATGGGAAAATAATCTAAGAGCTCATTCAAATGCAAAAAGTTACTAATAATGATTTATTTTTTGATGTCTTTAAAAATAATATAAAATGAACTTAAGAACAAATTATGGAGAACAAATACATTTAAGTTAAGAAGTTGACTAAGACCATAGTAGAGACAAGGCACAATAGTTCTACAAGTTCACTTATAATCTTCCTATATCTCCTATTTGCTTATTTTAGTACTTTAGGAGCTCTTTATGTATAAAGCATATCATGTTTTAAACTTAATGCATAAATCTTTACTCTTATCGAAAGGAATTAAGTTATAATTTCAAAGGAAACCCTCTTAATCTTTAAAAGACTATTTTTGAATCAAATTCTAGTTTTAAAAAATGAGATTTTATTTTTTAAAAAACCTAAAAGTTCTTTAGAAATATATATTCAGAAATATTATTCAATCAATATATAGTTGTGGTTAACCAATATAGTGTTTATGGAGACATTAGTTAACTAATATCTAAGTATGGTTAACCAAAGGTTTTTTTATTATAAATTGTGTACCAAGAGATTGTATATGACATTGGTTGAGACATGTTGGTCGACTAACATGTCATAATAGTAGGCTGATACTATTACTAGTCATTACAACCATGGTCGACCCGACAACTTTTGCACGAGAGGCTCGATTGGGCTTGAGGCAATTGACAATGATTATGATATAATAAAACTTCTAGGCAAGGCACTACATTGAAGCCTTTTTGTACATCTACTGTTATTACCACTACTAAAGAGTCTTTGATAACAATTTCCCTAATTTTTCTATAAAAGACATTTGTGTTCTTCTCCGACAATTACAACAAGATCTTATAAATCCACCTTATAAGCTCTATCTGTTGCATTAGGTAACTCTTCCTCAGGTTCTTTAACTTTACTATTGCAATCATATGAATTTTGATTCTTCAGCCTTCAATCCAAAAGGCATCTTACTATTATTCCTATTGTTAATATTGTAATTAACTTAACCATGATTATGCAAAATATAGGACCAATTCACACATCATAGTTATTTGTCTATAATGTTTTTAGTATTCCCAAAATTATATTAATTCCTTTATCTATTAGGCAATTATGTGATCTTTTGTGTAGGATTCATAGTCAGGAGAGAATATTAGGACTGAGCCTAAAGTTGATTGCCTATATGAGCATAGTTTTCTCTATTTTCCTTCCAACACAATTTTTGTTTTTGTTATTTCTTATGTTTTTGTTTAGGTCATCTTTCTAATTCTAAACCAAAACCTTAATTCTAGTGGTTTTTTAAATGTCTTATCATGATAAAGAATGTTGATTGTGTTTTATGTCAGATTTCAAAACCTCATGGTTTATCTTTTCCTAATCGTACTTTTATTTCTTTTACTCCATTTGACTTGTTTCATTATGATATTTAGGGTCCTTCTCTTAATAATTCTATGGATGGTTCACATCATTTTGTGATTTTTATTGATGAAAATTCTAGACTTTATGGATTTATCTAATGTGAAGTAGGTCTAAATTGGCTTCTGTACTCTTATGATTTGCAATATGATTACTATTTAGCTTTCCTTTAAACTTAAAATATTTTGCACTAATAATGACACAGAATATCAAGAAATTACTTTCATCCAATTTGTATCCCAAAATGGAACTATATTTCAAAGATTTTATCTTGGAACATTATTACAGAATAAGCATACAGAAAAAAGTCACATACACAATTTAGATATTGTTACAACTTATATGATCTCTTTATATGTACTGAAATTTTTAAAGGGAAGCTACCCTTACTATTGTTTACATAATCAATCACATTCTTATCCATTTATTAGTAATATTTCTCCCTACGAGCGTTTATATAACCATCTTCCAGAATATCATATGTTTAAATTTTTTATTAGCGATTGCTTCGCTCTCTTTAACCTTGTAAGTACACTAAATTAAAGCCAAGAGCATGAATTTGTTGCTTTCTAGAATATGGTATTAAAAATAAGGTTTATCATTATTAGGATTATCTTTCTAAATGACAAGTTTATCATCATATTACTTTCCAAGAACATAAAATGTTCTTAACTATATCTTCCTTCCAAATTGACAAACTTATAGCACCTGTTCTCTCTAATCTATATATTCCTTTTTCTCCTAATAAAATTTATATACAAGAGGTCTTTATTAGTGTAGACCAACTTTTTAATTCTTTTATAGAATCTTCTCCAGTTGTAAAACTTAATGATATTCTACTTCTAATTTCTCCTACTTTATTTGCTTCACTTTCTCATACATTTTATCGATCTGTTTATATAAGTCAACCCTATATTATTTTTCACAATTATGTTTGTTCTACCATTACACCTTGTAAGCCTCGCATATACCATGAGACTAGTTTTAATCATTTATAGCATAAAGCAATGACAAAAGATCTTCAAGAACTCACTCATCAATATATATAGGATCGAGTTGAATTATCTTATAAAAATTTGATTAGTTGTAAACTGTTTTAAATCAAGATTCTTGTAAATGATTCTAATGAATGATATAAAGCTTGAGTTAATGCAAAAGGTTTTTAAAGGGAATATAACATTAACTATAAAGTGACTTTTTCTCTAATAGCTCATCTTACTTTTCTTTAGAATCTTATTGACGTAGTCACTATAAAGAAATGGAACCTATTTCAAATAGATGTTAAGAATGCATTTATCAATGGTAATTTATTTAAAGCGGTGTATATGTGACTGCCTCTTGGCCATACTTACCTATATGATTAGATTTATTGGCTATTTTATATAACCTTAAGAAAGCACCACGAGCTTGGTCTTCCAAGTTTGGTAACATTATCTCTCAACTGGGGTTCTATTCCTTATAATTATGTACTATTTCTTCATAGAACTACTTGGAGATACACTCTACTTCTTATTTATATTAATAAAATAATTATTACTAGTATTAATTTTCAAGGCTGATGATCTAAAAGCAATTTTCATTAACATTTTGATAGAGTGAATGTAACTTCTTAATTTCTTTCTTGACCTTGAAATCTCATCCTACAAGTATCCTATGAGCTTATTTCTCATATATGACTCACATATTTTAATTGTATACACTCTTATAGAATCTAATACCCATTATTCTACTAGTGATGGTACTCTTCTCCGTGATGGCATTATTTATCGAAAATTAATTGGTAATCTTATTTATCTAATAGTTATTCGCCTTAAAAATGCTTATGCAATCCATATTATTATTCAATTCATGTATGTTTTACATATCATTCATCATATTTTTATCCTCCACACTACCCATTATCTTAATTAGGCTTTATTTTATAGCTTCTTCTTTTTTTGACATTCATCTTTTGTTTTAAAAGCTTATTCTGATTTAGATTTACTAGTGATCATATTGATCAATGAACTACACTGGTTTATTTTATATAGAGATTAGTTAATCTTATGACATAGTAAGATGCAAATAATCACATCTCACTCTAGTACTGAAGGTAAATATTAAACCATGGATGATATTACTTCTGAACTTATTTGGTTGTGAGTTGCTAAGAGGTATAGGCATTATTCATTCATCAATTATTATTCTCTGTTGTGATAATCACAATTCTATAAATATTGTAAATAATAATATCTTCAATAAGCATATTAAATACGTTGAGAATGATTATCACTTTATAAGACATCATATAATTCAAGGTGTAATTTGACTTATATTTACTTTCTTTTAAAGATCAGATTGTTGATATTTTCACTAAAGCTCATTCACTAGTCGATTTCATAGTCTCATTTACAAACTATAACTTAAGAATCTTTGGCCATCTTGAGCTTAACGAAGGATGTTGAAGCTATTCTAGAAAATATTTTAAAATATTAGTTACAAATTTTCTTAATTATAATAATCATTTGATTTCCTCTCAGCAAACTTCTTTCTTTATTGGAATGCAGTCTATTGTTTATAGATATGAGTTCTCTCTTAAATATAAATCATATAATAGATTATGTAATTTTTATTTTTATTTTCTTTTTTTTCAATTATAAGAACCATTTTTATGAGTAAAATGTGAGATTTGAAAAAACAACAACTTCAATTTGTATGTCAAGAGGAAAATTATTTGAGGATTGAAGAAATGGTGGATATGAACTTTAAACTCTATTATAAAAATACTAGACCTGTAATTTTTAATCAAGTATTACCATGTAATGCTTTATTTTTTTTCTAAAATTTTGAGAGGAGCTAATTTTGGAAAATTAGAAAGCTTGGATATTAATTATCATATCATGTAAGAGTTGTGAAAGTTTTCTATTATATTGAGAACTTATTTTCAAAAAAAAAAGAACTTATTATTTCAAGACTTAAAAAAGGGCTACTTCCCAAGGCTTTAAATCACCTGCGCCTCATGTTTTCAACAACATTCAACCCATCTATTTTTTTCTGTCCTAATTATTGAATAGTTGATACAGAATTAACGGATAAGGTGAATTAAAGCCATTTCCCCGAAGCATTACTCCAGCTTCGAAGATAAGGTAGAAATTAGAGTTTAGATTTTCTGTCCAATATTATGATGTTTTATTGTGTTCAATAAATTTCAGTCATTTATTTATGTGAATCTCACATAGGTCCCGCAAAATAAATGACTGAAATTCTATAAAATAGAATAAAATAGAGTAATATTATATAGAGAATCTGGTCTCATAAAAATTACACTATTTAGCAAAGGATGCAATTTTTTGAACTCACTGATAAGCGATAAGGATAATAATTTTAAAAAAGGAGAGGGCCACAGATAGGCATAGCTAACAAAAGTTGGGCTTTTGAAAGAAAACCTGATCCAGGTCCAACAGTGAAAAACCTGAAAAACCCCATGTGAAGTATCATAAATCCCCATAACCGTAGGGTTTGGTATCCTCAGTTGAAAGATGGCAGAGAGCGAAGCGGCCGGAGAGAACGTGGAGGCAATTGACGAGGACATGGATCTCATCGAGGCCAACGGCGGGAAGCGACCCAGAGGGGAGGAGGATGGAAATGAGGAGTTGGTGAAGAGGCAGAAGGTGGACAAGTCTGTGGAAGAGGAGAGACTTGAGAAGAAGGTTGAAGAAGAAATTGATGGAAATGGAGAAGAGAAGGGAGAAGAGGAAGAGAAAGAGGAGGTCGGTCCGGTGACTTTGGGTCCGAAGAGTTTTGGGTCGTCGGTTGAGATGTTTGATTACTTCTACAAATTGCTTCATTTTTGGCCTCACCATGTTAAAATCAACAAGGTATAGTTGTTTATCCTTTGGAATTTGATGACTGAAAGTAAAGTTTAAAGCTTTTAGTGGATGGATGGCTAAATGTATAAGCGATGCCAAGCCTAGCTTCTAATTAGTATGTTTTTTAAAAGGTATAACTTTTACTTTAGTTAGATGGGATTGAGTTTAAGGGAGAACATCTATTGATGGATTTTCATGTGTTCTGGTCGTTGAGGGGTGGAATTGAATTTAAAGTTGATATAGGTTTTTCTAGCGTGTCTAGAAGAGGAAGTGTAAGTGATTCAAGCAGCTAGTTTACTAATATTTTTATTAGTTTCTTTGCATTACCAAAATTTACCTTTTTCAGTTTTAAACTTGTGGTTGTTATTAATAATTGCTATGTAGACTGTGTTGTTAACTATATCTACCCCGTTCTCTTGGCTATGAGGATATAAATAGATGGTGTTTGGTACAATGTAGTAATTGGACTATACAGCGCACCATTGGTTCCTGTGTTTGGTCCCCTTTACAAGAATGGAATCTTCATTATGACATGTTTAAAGTCATGCCTTCCCCGTTCCATTCCTCCCATAATTCTGGTCCATTGTGTTACTTTCTCCCTAGCATCACCTGTGGGGAATAGTTTAGATTTTGGGCCTTTAGGAGCTACTTGAGGATCTGATAATGTGCTCCTAATTGCTCCTTTTAGCTTACTTTCTACATCATATTTAGGGAAATTGAATTACAGTTGTTTGCCAGAGTAAGAGGATATAAATTATAGACATTGTTCTGGCGTGATTTATACTGTTGGATGTGGGATTAATTAATCTCCATTGAGGTTATTAAAATATGGGATAATAGTAAAGTTTTGAGTTATAATGAACTCTTTTTTTTTTTGTTTCCAAATGATAAAGGGCATTCTGATCTCATTGCGTATTAGAACTTCCTTGTCTTTTTGGGAAATACGTATCCCCATATTTGTGAGGTGCTTTTGACTCAAATTCCTAGTGGTTTTTCTTTGATTCATTGCAATTATCAGAAACAAATCTTCTAAATGTCGAACCACTTGCAGTGTCAATTGCTACTTTTGCAGCCTGTAGCATCACCTTTCCTATGTCAATGTGTGCATTGAGTTGCTTTTGAGACATCAAATCAACAAGGATTTAGATGGGGATGCAGGGTTTGGGTGAGGATGCTTAATGTGAGAACCTAATAGGGTTCGTTGCCATTCATGGGTCATATCATGCCTGAATCAATCATGCCAGCTTTTACTGCTAAATTCACTTCCCAAAGTCCTCTGATTTGTGGTTTTTATTGCAGTATGAGCACATGGTCATACTAGACCTGGTGAAAAAGGGTCATCCGGAGCCCGACAAGAAGATTGGTTCTGGGATCCGGGCTTTCCAAGTCCAAAATCATCCAACATTTAAGAGTCGATGCTTCTTCCTGATTAGGGATGATGACTCTGTTGATGATTTCAGCTTCAGGAAGTGTGTGGATAATATTCTTCCCTTACCAGAGGATATGAAAGCAAAACAAGATGCCAACAAGTTACTTGGTGGTCGAAGGGGTCACGGTGGAAAAGGTGGAAGAGGTCGAGGAGGCCGTGGAAAGAGGTGGTAAATCTAGAAATTAATAGTCTCTGACTTACAGGGTATAAATGGTTTTGCCAAGAGAAATCAGCACCCTTGTTTCCATACCTATCATATAAGCGCAGGTTGTTGCGTAAAACCTTGTTTCTATATTAAACTTAATGACCTCCGCTTAGCATAGGAGATGGTGTTTTTGCTGCTATTCATCTCATCTTATGTTGGTAGTTCTTTTTGTGCAACTTTTCTTTTCGTTCTCGTATTCATGAAGAGATCATCCACATATTATTTCCTAACAAAACATGGTGCCTTATCTAAGATCATTTTATTAGACGTAAAGGCTACTCCATTGCCTTTATACACCATAAAATGATTTAAAGTGTGGAAGGGTACAAAATAATAATTTTCTTTTTTTATAATTATTTACCAGATTTAATAGTTTGAAAGTAGTGAAATTTTTTTCAATAATAATATTTCTTAGGATCGTGTTGAAGTTTGACAAACTATCATATTAGTCTATTATTTTTAAAATTATCAGGGATGACCCTATATTTTAGTTAATATATTTTCTGGCTTTCGTACTGTTAATAAACCCTATTTACACATAAGAACGTCGTCGTTTGAAGCTTCAAAATTTTACGTGATATATTCTTGCATGTGTTTTTTACATGTTTAAATAGGATCTCCTCTCTGTTTTTATAGATAAACGCTGCCCAATTTTTAGAAGAAAAAAAGACGTCGTTTTCCGATTAGACAGGATGAGACACACAAGCTTTGACAAAGTCGTTTTTTGATTAGATAGGATAGGAGACAAGCTTCGACAAGGATCTGAACTGAGGCTTCCATAAAACTAATGCTAATCGTCACCATTTATCATGTAATTAATAGCAAATCATTTTTAAAGATGCAAATAATATAATATAAACATTTTATTGTTATATTGCCACATTTGCCG
>JANKYE010000009.1:26358689-26369990 GCA_032467995.1 Erythroxylum dillonii | reverse complement strand
TGCAAAATGATTTCTTAAAAGTTTTGAAATCTACCGTTTCTCCAAATAATGTATGCTTTCCTTTTCCGATCCAACAATTGATGGGTCCCATTGGATGGAGTGCTTTTGCCCGAATAAACTTCCCTGCATTTTTTGAATTAACTAGAGAATTTTATAGCACTTTCCAATTCAATTGTGATGAGGATTTTGATATGTATACGAAAGAGGCTGTTGAATTTAGATTGATAGGAAAAGAGTTTGCGTTTTCAATTGCTGAATTCAATGTTGCCTTAAGATTTCTTTCCACTGCTGAAACTGAGACTGAGTTATTTATCTATTCTCAATGTGATTTTCATAAAGATTTCAATGTTAAAAAGTTATGACATCAATGGTCTGTTGATACCTATCCTTATAATGCTAGCCTTTACAAAAGTTCCTTTCTTCGAAATCCTGTTTTCAAAATTATCCATAGGTTGTTAACATTTAATTTTTCTAGTCGAAAGGATGTTGCGGGTACTTTGTCAAAGGTTAAATTTTATTTCTTGTGGTGTATGGATAGGCATATTCTGGTAAACTTAGGTTTTTGGTTTATGACACAATTTCATTCCGTTTTGCAAAAGAAATCTAAACCTTTGATTCTTAGGTCATATATCACATAATTAGCGGTTAATTTGGACATGTTAGATCTTGATAACACTATTATGAATGTGGCTTGTGGTATAGAGCCGTTCGATTTAGATTGTTTATGTAGGATGGGCATTGTGGATCTTAGTCAAGGTCACCTTGCTTTTACCGTTCCTGGCCTAACTATTTTTCCAACAACAAGAACTTCAACCGGACGACGCCGGGTACCACAGGCTGAACCTAGCAACTAACCACCGGCTGAACCTAGTACTCAACATAAAAAAACACCGATTTGGATGCTCGTCTCAATCGGCTTAAAAGGACAATACACCGTTTGGAGCACAATTTGATGGCTTACGGGAGTATGAAGGATTTCAACCGCCACATCTGCCAACTCCTTGATTTCGGCACCTCCAAATAGAGAAGCTTTCTTTCACCCTTTTTCTTTATCTTTATGCTTCTTTAACATTGAGGACAATGTTAGTCTAGGTGTGGAGGAGCGACTTGAAATTTTTGTGTGAATATTCTTGGTTTGTGTGCGGTTTATATTGATTTTTGCGTATGGTTATGCATGTTGAGCTATGAAGCTTTGTCATAGTAGTTTGGATGAGATTGGGTATATATATGAAATTAAATTAGACTGAGTAAGCTTTAAGATGAAACATGTTGATTTATTGCAATAACTAATCTCATAGACTTAGTCAAAATTTTGACATTTGAGTGATGAGGTAATGCGTGGAATTGAAGTGAATTCTTGAATTAAACATGTAAGCAAAATTTGAGTCTAAATGACATCATCTTTATGTCATGTTATTTGTTGAATTGTGTGATCCTCCTCTATTCATGTTGCCTTCAGAACTTACATAGAACCGGTTTGAATTTATTTGATCACACGGGATATAAAAATGATTAAGGCCTTCCTTGTTTTTACACCCTTAGCTTAAAATTGACCCACCAAACTAGTTTCCCTTTTTAAACATTTTTAAGCCTTTACCATTGTTTCTTCAATCAATCACCCTATTTTAAAACCTAAAGACCCCATTAGCCTTACCCTATCACAAGTTGAATTAAGCATTGAGTAATTTGGGACTCTTGTTCTATATTGTGTTCTGAGATTTTTTTTAGGTACTTTTACTCATGTGTTTTTTATTTTCTCATGTTTTTATTGTTTTCTCTTGTTCTTAGCATTATTCGAAAAAAGAACAAGATAGAAAAAAATCAGAAAAATGAAAAAAAGAATAAAGCATAGTAGTATGAGTAGTTGTAGTCCTTTTTATTCATGTTTTTCTCATTATTTTAATTGTGTGCCCCTTTTACTTGGTACTTTATGAATACTTGTGATTAATCCTTTGTCATTTTTACCTCACCTATGAACCTAGCCTCATTACATCCTTGAATAAAGTCCTTATGATCTATTAGCTCATGTGATTTGAATGAATGATAATTGGTGAAATTGCAAGCCTATAGTAGTGTAACATGATAGAGTGACATTTGAGATAAACACTTTACCCGCAAACACTTGAGTGTAAGAGCGAAATTCGTAAGAAGAATTCATTTTGATTTCATGTTTGCTTTTGAACAATGATGTCATATTTTGACTTTGTTTATTTGCATTGGAGAAAAGCAATTATGATATGTGTTGCAACTTAAGTCTTACTAGCCCAAGTTAATGGATTGTGTGCACTTGATCTTATGAATGATGAATTGACTGAGTGAAGTGGTTAGGCATGTTTGCTTGAGGGCGAGCAAAGGTTTGGTGTGGGGAAATTTGTTAAGTCATCAAATTGCACTTATTTTGGATTTAATTAGCTTTAAAGTGTTGAAATTATTATCTGAAATTAATGTAATTATCTTACAACTGTTTACAAATGGTTTTTAACACCTTAGAGATTAAATGGAATCAAAAAGATGCAAAAGAATGAAGAAAATTCGAAATTTTCAATTTGATAGCAATTCAGTGACTAAACGTGGGCACACCTAAAGATGGAATAAATCTACAAATCAAATTTCAAAATTCAAATTCGAACTTATCACAATCTTTAAAGATTATATTGCCATCTTTTAAAGGGATTGACTACCAAAAATAGAGGGATGCATTATCTGAAGAGACTCAAGAGAAGATAAGGAAAAAGATAATCATAAAGAGAGGGAAGGGCTGATTCACACACGGTTAGACTAGGTTTTCGCAGGTTTTTGGTGGCTGTTACTTTCTTTCTTCTATTTTTTTACGATTTCTGCACACTTTCAATTAGTTTTTCGTATTTTTCAGTAAAGAACCAGAGATGAAGACTTTATACCTTGTTATTTCTTTTGTTTTCAATTCTATTATGAGTAGCTAAATATATTGTCTTGGTTAAGGGGAGCCATATTATCTGTTATTATGGTGAGATGTTTCAAATAGAGTTTATGTTGGATATCTTCATATCTATTCTTTCTAATTGAATTCGTTGGTTTCTAGGTGCGCAACTAGAGATTAATTGGTTCAATCGCTAGATTAATGGAATATGTCGTTCAGTTTTGATAATCATAAGTAGCAATTAGGATTAACTTCTCTACGTTAGACTCAGAAATTCTAAGAAGATATTCGCTTGATTGATTGCATGTCGTACATGTATTTCGCTTGCTCATTGGTTCTTGATTCATAATGCTATTATTCAATTACACCTATGATCGTATCTAGATTGCTACTTAATAAGAATGATATGATACATGTTTCTAGTCATTACACTTAAGAGAAAACTCCCCCAATGAATGTTTATTAATGATTGCAATTTTATATCAAGGATCCATAATAGCATGATAATATCGGTGACCCAAAAATCAAGGTATTTTCTCATTGATTTTTCAGATTTAATTATTGCTTTCGATTTGTGATTTTTCTCATAATTTTCTTATATTGTCGTGACCAAAACTCCCCTTTTACTTTCATTACTTGTTTCATTTGAATTTGTAATTTCATTACCGTAAAGATTTCTCATAGGAACGATATCCGCTTACAGCTACTACATTAATTTGTTTTAACGGAAGTGATTTCTTTTGAATTTGGGTACAGGTGACAGCATCACCAGCTTTATTTTATAGCTTCTTTTTTTAAAACTCACCTCTTGTTTTATAAGCTTATTCTGATGTAGATTTGCTAGTGATCATATTGATCAATGAACTACACTAGTTTATTTTATATACAGATTAGTTAATCTTATGACATAATAAGATGCAAACAATCACATCTCACTCTAGTACTAAAGGTAAATATTAAACCATGGATGATATTACTTATGAACTTATTTGGTTGAGTTACTAAGAGGTATAGGCATTATACATTCATTAACTATTATTCTCTATTGTGATCATCACAATTCTATAAATATTGTAAATAATAATATAAGATATTAAATATGTTGAGAATGATTATCACTTTATAAGACATCATATCATTCAAGTTGTAATTTGACTTATATTTGCTTTCTTTTAAAGATCAAATTGTTGATATTTTCACTAAAGCTCATTCGCTAGCCGATTTCATAGTTTCATTTACAATCTATAACTTAATAATCTTTGGCCATCTTGAGCTTAAGGGAGGATGTTGATGCTATTCTAGAAAATATTTTAAAATATTAGTTACAAATTTTCTTAATTTATAATAATAAATTGATTTCCTCTTAGCAAACTTCTTTCTTTATTTGAATGCAATTTATTGTTTATATACATGAGTTCTCTCTTAAATAGAAATCATATAATAGATTATGCAATTTTTATTTTTATTTTCTTTTATTTTTTTTCAATTATAAGAACCATTTTTATGAGTAAAATGTGGAATTTGAAAAAACTACTACTACAATTTGTATATCAAAAGGAAAATTATTTGAGGACCTAAAAATGGTGGATATGAACTTTAAACTATATTATAAAAACACTAGACTTATAATTTTAATCAACTATTATCATGTAATGCTTTTTTTTTCTAAAATTTTGAGAGGAGCTAATTTTGGAAAAGTAGAAAGCTTGGATATTAATTTTCATATCATTTAAGAGCGGTGAAAGTTTTCTATTATGATTAAGAACTTAGGATTTCGAGACTTAAGAGGCTATTTTCCAAGGATTTAAATCACCTGTGTCTCATGTTTTCAACAACATCCAACCCATCTATTTTTTCTTTCTCAGTTATTGAATGGTTGGATGTTACCGGAACAAATTGGTACAAAATTAATAGAAAAGGTTAATTAAATCTATTTTTTAAAGTATTATTCCAACTTCGAAGATAACTTAAAAATTGAGATCAGATCTCTTATTCTGATTATAATATTTTCATTATATTTTATTAAATTTTATCTACATATTTATGTAAATTTTACATAAATATATAAATAAAATTTAATAAAATATAATTAAAATAGATTATTTGATGTGACAAAAATTGCACTATTCAGCTAAGGGTGCAATCTTTCGAACATATTGATAAAGATAATAATTTTTAAAATGGAGAGGGTCATAGACAGACATAGCTACGAAAAGTTGGGCTTTTAAAAGAGAAGAATCGTAAACCTGATCCAGGTCCAACAGTGAAAAAGCTGGAAACCCCCGTGTGAAGTATCTTAAAATCCCCATAACCATAGGTTTTGGTGGCCTCAATTGAAAGATGACAGAGAGCGAAGCGGCCGGAGAGAACGTGGAGGCAATCGGCGAGGACATGGATCTCATCGAGGCCAACGGCGGGAAGCGACCCAGAGGGGAGGAGGATGGAAATGAGGAATTGGTGAAGAGGCAGAAGGTGGACAAGTCAGTGGAAGAGGAGAGAGTTGAGAAGAAGGTTGAAGAAGAAATTGATGGAAATGTAGAAGAGAAGGGAGAAGAGGAAGAGAAAGAGGAGGTCGGTCCGGTGACTTTGGGCCCGAAGAGTTTTGGGTCGTCGGTTGAGATGTTTGATTACTTCTACAAATTCCTTCATTTTTGGCCTCCCCATGTTAAAATCAACAAGGTATAGTTGTTTATCCTTTGGAATTTGATGAGTGAAAGTAAAGTTTAACGCTTTTAGTGGATGGATGACTAAATGTATAAGCGATGCCAAGCTTAGCTTATAATTAGTATGTTTTTTAAAAGGTATAACTTTTACTTTAGTTGGATGGGATTGAGTTTAAGGGAGAACATCTATTGGTGGATTTTCATGTGTTCTGGTCGTTGAGGGGTGGAATTTAATTTAGAATTGATATAGGTTTTTCTAGCGTGTCTAGAAGAGGAAGTGTAAGTGATTCAAGCAGCTAGTTTACTAATATTTTTATTAGTTTCTTTTGCATTATCAAATTTTACCTTTTTCAGTTTTAAACTTGTGGTTGTTATTAATAATTGCTATGTAGGCTGTGTTGTGAACTATATCTACCCCCTTTCTCTTGGCTACGAGGATATAAATAGATGGTGTTTGGTACAATGTAGTAATGGGACTATACAGCGCACTATTGGTTCCTGTGTTTGGTCCCCTTTACAAGAATGGAATCTTCATCATGACATGTTTAAAGTCATGCCTTCCCCTTTCCATTCCACCCATAATTCTGGTCCATTGTGTTACTTTCTCCCTAGCATAACCTGTGGGGGAATAGTTTAGATTTTGGGCCTTTAGGAGCTACTTGAGGATCTGATAATGTGCTCCTAATTGCTACTTTTAGCTTACTTTCTACATTGTGTATATAGGGAAATTGAATTACAGTTGTTTGCCAGAGTAAGAGGATATAAATTATAGACATTGTTCTGGCGTGATTTATACTGTTGGATGTGGGATTAATTAATCTCCATTGAGGTTATTAAAATATGGGATAATAGTCAAAGTTTTGAGTTATAATGAACTCTTTTTTTTCCCCCCAAATGATAAAGGGCATTCTGATCTCATTGCTTATTAGAACTTCCTTGTCTTTTTGTCAAATACGTATCCCCATACTTGTGAGGTGCTTTTGACTCAAATTCCTAGTGGTTTTTCTTTGATTCATAGTCAATTATAAGAAACAAATCTTCCGAATGTCGAACCACTTGCAGTGTCAATTGTTACTTTTGCAGCCTATAGCATCACTTTTCCTATGTCAATGTGTTCATTGAGTTGCTTTTGAGACATCAAATCAACAAGGATTTAGATGAGGATGCAGGATTTGGGGGAGGATGCTTAATGTGAGAACCTAATAGGATTTGTTGTCATTCATGGGTCATCCAGCTTTTACTGCTAAATTCACTACCCAAAGTTCTTTGATTTGTGGTTTTTTATTGCAGTATGAGCACATTGTCTTACTAGACCTGCTGAAAAAGGGTCATCCGGAGCCTGACAAGAAGATTGGTTCTGGGATCCGGGCTTTCCAAGTCCAAAATCATCCAACATTTAAGAGTCAGATGCTTCTTCCTGATTAGGGATGATGACTCTGTTGATGATTTCAGCTTCAGGAAGTGTGTGGATAATATTCTTCCCTTACCGGAGGATATGAAAGCAAAACCAGATGCCAACAAGTTACTTGGTGGTCGAAAGGGTCACAGTGGAAAAGGTGTAAGAGGTCGAGGAGGCCGTGGAAAGAGGTGGTAAGTCAAGAAATTAATAATCTCTGACTTACAGGGTATAATGGTTTTGCCAAGAGAAAGCAGCACCCTTGTTTCCATACCTATTATATAAGCGCAGGTTGTTGCTTAAAACCTTGTTTCTATATTAAACTTAATGGCCTCCGCTTAGCATAGGAGATGGTGTTTTTGCTGCTATTCATCTCATCTTATGTTGGTAGTTCTTTTTGTGCGATTTTTCTTTTCGTTCTCCTATTCATGAAGAGATCACCCACAGATTATTTCCTAACAAAACATGGTGCCTTACCTAAGATCATTTCAAGCTGATTGGGGAGGCTAATATCAAGCCTTGCAATCATATTTACTTGAAAATGGAATAACTCAATGAAGTTCCTATCCTAAAACTCCAGAACAAAATGGATACGTGGAAAGAAAAAATTGGTATATTATAGAGATTGGTTTGGCAGGCGACATCACTTGATTTTTCCTCAACCAGGAGATGAATATCCTCTAACAGTTGAATTCACATAGTAAGTTGTAGGTTGTATAAGTGGCTTTGAATCTATTTCAGTAGCAAGATTCTCCTCTCCAATAAGCAACAGTCCATATAAATAATCACAAGAAACAACATCTAAACCATTTTCAAAAGACCGAACAAAGGGTCTGTATGCTGGACCCGAACCGTTAATGACAACCTGAACCAAATCATCTTCCATGGCAGAACCGTTGAGTGCTTCCAACTGATCAAATATTACTTTTGCGCCTTGAGTATACTAAGCAATAGATTCACTATGTTCCTTTGTTACCTTAAAGAATTATACTTTAATGGTTTTTATCTGTGCCTTAGAAACCGAAGTACTGGATAATATTTTCCATGTCGTATAGGAGCTGGAAACACCAACTACTGGAGCAATAAAGCTCACTAATAGAGCCAATGATCCAGTTAAGAACTAATTGATCCTGTTTATACTAGTCAAGATAAGCAAAATTTGATTGATCATTAATTTGTTGAGATGGTGCTGTGCAAGAATTTAATCTGATGGACAATTGACGTGTGATGCTTAGAAGAGTTAAAGTATGAGAAGTAGTCGAAGAAGAAAAAACATTGATACCATATAAAAGATATTTAGAAAGGCAAATATACTTCATTCACTTTGAGCAGAAGATACACATACAATAAGAAAATAGGACAATCTATGACGTTATAGAATCTCAAAAAACGTTACAGAATATATTCTGCGACGTTTTAAAAAATGTTACAAAAAATGTAATGAAATATAATGTAAGCAAAAAATTTCTGCGATATTTTTTGTAAAACATCACAGAAAATATTGACATTCTGCAACGTTTTAAAAGTCACAAAAATTAGTCTCCGTAACATTTTTTAAAATCGTCACAAAAAGTATTTGCAAATAGAATTATTTTCTTTTAATTATTAATTTTTATTTTTTAAAAATAATTTAAATTTAATAATTTTTAAATAACAATTTTTTAAATCTTATTTGTTTAATAACTATTTTATATTATTTATAAATTTTATTTATTTAATAATTCTTCAATTTTTAATACATCATTAATTTTAAACATTTCATTATTATTTTTTCACTTTTCGAAAATCATTTTAATTTAATAATTTTTTATATTTTAGTACTCAAACACTGTATGCTTTTGTCCGTAAGTGTAGGAGGTATGAGACTTGTCCTTTATATGAACATAAATGGTAAATGTCTAAATCAACAACTTGACAACGTTTGTTCACATGTGTTATTTATAATAAAAAGAAAATGAGCGCCAACGTTTGGACTCTGGAGTCTCTTACATGGTAGGAGATGAGAGTTGGCTAAAAAAAGAAAGAAAGAAAGAAAGATGGGTTGCATTGTTTGGCAGTCTCATCCAAGTCAACTAGTTCTATAAGAAAAGGGAGTTCCATCCATCTTTTCCAGTTTTCTTAAAGAGTTGATAGATGTAGTAAGGGGACAAAACATTGAAGACACCAGGATTCCAATAGAATATGTTGTAAATGCCTACTCCACTAAGGCACAGAAGCCATGCTATCATTATTGGAGCAAAGATGAAGCCAACTTTGTGTGTCCCATTGTGCTGAAGTGCAAACAGGATCACCAAGATAATGAATGTAAGAGCTAGAATATAATCTGCCAGGTTTTAACATCAATAGATTCAGAATGGTGACAGATAAAAGGGAGCCAGAGTATATATACAGGATGCTAAGAAAAGGGGAAGTTAGAGGACTCCAATAGAATGACAATAATCACAGATTTAAGAATGTCAACAAACAATTCTAAACAACATAAAAATGGGTAGTAAATACAAATTTAAGATAATAAGACACTATAGATATCATATCTTCTTTCCATTTACGCTCTCTTAAAACAGATGAATGTCAGTACTTATCCTTTGGTAAATTTCTATACTTAAATTGAATCCCACCAATTGCAGATAAAACTGCAAAAGAAACATGTATAATAATTAATAATACAAAATTTATTATTCAATTAATAGAGGAATAGAAAACTTTTAACTAAACAAACACATAGGATTGCAATGTATGTCTACCTGAACAGTGAGACTTGTACAAGATTAGAATAACTATTTTTTTCCTTAATTCAAAATAAAATCACAAAGTCACTAAGGCCAGTCCCCAAACATTTAATCAAGAACATAACTAAAATAAACTGATACTAGTCCTAGCAAAACAATTAACTCCCATGTGACAAGCACAACAAGAATCATTGTTGATTGGGCTTTGGTTCTTTTTGTTTCTCATTTGTTTAACGCTTGGTCACTAGCGCCCAATTAGGCATGATCTGTCAAGACTCATCGACCATCCTCCATTTGTCACGTTATATTTTTTCAATGAAATTTTTTTAATTTCTCAAAAAAAAAAGAATCATATTTTTAATTATCCCAGGTAGATTTAGATTAATTAAAAAAAATAGTTTGTTTTAATAAGATTTTTGGATAGGAATCTTGTCAACGATAGCACTTCCCATGTCATGTTCTAAAATGCTAAATTAGAAATAAATAGAAAATAAACAATCCCTCTAGCTAGCTATTTGGACTGGTCACCAGTCTGAAAAAGAAGGGCATTAAGTGCACTTCTTTTATCTTCACTCATGTAACTCTTATTCCATTTGCAAAATGTGATCAACAAATAAAGTCCTGACATGACAAACTTCATCAACTTGCAAATTAAGAACAAGTTTCTCAAAAAATCATTTTATCCCAAAGAAAACGTTTGCCTCTGATCTCCAGAGAAAACCCCCAACAACAACCACCTTCATATGGTTCCCAAATAACATGGACAGAGAAAATAGAAAAGAAAAGGCTGAGAGTTGGCTAGTGCAGCAGTAAGGACACATTATTGTACACACACTTGAGGCAACTCAATATCATCAGTTCACCTATATGGCAAATCCAAGCCAACTAATTAGTTGGATAATTAACCCAACTAATTAACTAGATCAGAAAAACTACTCTCAATAGCAATAGACGAACTCATCATACGTTACAATACATCCAAGCCAATTCACCTATCATTTCCAAAAAAGGGTCCAAAGGCATCGTTGTGAACAAGAAATTATTGACTTAAACAACAAAAAAAACTATGGCAACTGCAGGGGATGACATATCGACTTCACAAAGCCATTCAGAAATGAAACTAAACCAGATAAAAATTTAAAGATGACATTCAAGGGTGGGTAGGCAGGTAGCAACCACCAGATAGCGAAGTTCAGATCGGTTTCAATCAAAAGTTTGCTTTTTTCCAAATGCGCAGGAAACAATGTTCTCTAGTCGGAAGTTCTCATAGAATGGGCATTTTTTAATGAAAAACAAACGATATATTTACATGAAACATTATAATTTGCAAGCTCCGTATAGTAACCCAGTTTGAAATGATTTACAGGGAACATGTCCCAAGAATGCTATAGTGTATGCGGATCCGAAGGTTTCATACTTTTTTTTGCATCTGCTCGATCGTCTTTTATTTTCATCCTTGAAAAGAAGCCATGATGACAAAATGTTGTTCTCTTATATGGTTGGACAGATTAATCTGCAGGTGGTTCTCTAAAGATGAGCCGTTCTTGAGTTTTAACAAGCGATATAAATGAAGGGTACAACGTTAAACCGTTCATTTTCTCAAATTGCTTAAGG
>JANKYE010000009.1:26295606-26318333 GCA_032467995.1 Erythroxylum dillonii | reverse complement strand
TTTAACAAAGCTGCAAGCCAGTTGTCAGATAAGTTATCAGGCCAACTGCCCAATGCAAGCTTGAGATTTGGAGATGCTTATGATTTTGTCAATGACATGATCACCAATCCCCTAAAATACGGTAAATACATTTTTATTCCTTTTGCTATTTAGTTAAAAGTCGTCAGAGGACAAGAAGCATATATCGCATCTTCTGAGTCACAATTAGCAATGATGCAAGTAAGAATCGTTTTGCACATAGTAACCAATATTGCTTATTTCGGCCTAGCATGCATGTCTTTCAACAACTGTATTGTTACTTGTATCTTTCAGGATTCAGGAAAATGACAGCACTATTCAACTGAATAGCTAATTATCTGAAAAAATGAAAAGGAAGTGTGAAAGTATGTCTGACAGGACATAATTTCTGAACTTGAGGATATGACCTGATCGATTCTGGTCCCATGTTTGCAGGATTTAGTAACTCAAATTGGCCATGTTGTTCCCTAGGAAATATTAGGCCTGCTCTTACCTGCACTCCTGTATCAACATTGTGCAACGACAGAAGCAAGTACCTGTTCTGGGATGAATACCATCCAACAGATCAAGCCAATGAATTGATCGCAAACGAACTCATCAAGAAATTCGGCTTCCTAACTGCTAATACTACGGACGCTCCCTCTCCAGCACCTGCCGTTGCTCCATCCCCTCTTGGATTTTTTTTCTGACTGCAATTGTATCTATGCAGCATACATAATTGTCAACCAAAAACATATACGACAGTGTAAGACCCTCAAGTAAAAGCCAGCTAAATTTAATCCATCTAGCTAATATCGGGGTGATGTTGAGAAAGATCTCCGTGACTTTGTAAACATAAATTGCATAAAATATTTTTATATAAATTTTCATTATTATTGCTCATGTACTGTCAACACAAAATCAGAGACTAATCCTAGTTCTATGGTTCCATTGTATCTAATGAAAAATCAAGTATATGCCTGTGCCATAATTACCTTAATGTAAAAAGCTTTACGGACAAATTAACAAGCAGTAGATACAGTAACACTTTGCGAAGATAAATGAATTATTTTGAAATTTTAATTAAGATAGACTTATGATAAAAATAAAACATGAATTTTCTTTCGTAATAGTTTAGATGGAATAAAACTTAGGGGACGTTTGGCTTGAAGGTTTGGGAATGAAGGGATGGAATAATTGTAAAAAACAGTGTTTGTTTTAGGGTTTTCAATTATAGGGGAATGGATTTATCTCATTAAATTTGAGAATCTACTAAACCTACCAAGGGAGTGGGTATCGAGTTTTCATTCCAATCTAAGTTTTTATCACGTTTATTTTTTACTTTTTTATCCCTATCCTTTGCCCTACTATCCTCTTTACTTTTTTATCGTCTATCAATTCCTTACGATCTCCTATCCTGCCTTATTGCGTCTCATCAATGAAGGAATTTTTTGTTCTGTGCCTCAAGGTATATTTTCTTGAAATCCCTCGTTTTAATTTGATGTTAAATGAACTGGATAGAACCTGTTTCATCTCATTGTAAATGAGGCTTTTGCTCAATGTTTTTCTTACATATTCTCATTTTATGATTTAATCAAGAGAATAACCAATCTGCTATATGGTTTAATGATGTGAAAATGCATATGGTTATAGATTGAACGAAAATCATAAAACCAATTTGCTCCTTTTTTCTCTTATAATTGTTTTGTGATTTAATTTGATTTTTAGTATATGGTTTTAACTCTTTAAAAAAAGATAAAAAAACACATAGCGAATCATCTTTTACGTTAGTTTTTGTTTATTTGTTTTGTAAAGCTCTTAATGGCTTTCAAGAACAACGAAACAAAAGCACTTTTTACAGTTTTTAACCTTCGTATAAAGACGCAAGCCCTTCATCTTTATCCAACGTCTATTTCTTCATAAAAGTCACGATTTTTTTGTTTTGATAAAGCCTTAACCTTTGGATAAAGAAAATAATTACTTTTATTTGGTTTTACAATTTAACAATTGTATAAAGATGTTCTTGAATTTATTTGGTGTTATTGTTTAACATCAATAAAACAGAAACATGTTTTAAAGCTTTACATATGTTGCGTGCTTTTGGATTTATATTAAAAAAAATCTAGCTTCTAAAATTCTTAGAAGTGGCAGATAAATAGATATTATTGCCCATTCTGAATAATTAAAATCGAATGTATGCAATAATGTTGTGATTAACTAGGAATATATCCCTATTCATATGTATACAATATTATTGCTTATTCTGTGAACACTCATATTTGTTAACGTAACAGCTACCTTAAATTTCAATGTAGAACATTATGGCACGTACCCCTATCATAAGTAGATGACGCAAATTAATTCCAAATGCTCGGATTATGGCAATATTGGTTAATGTATTCAATCTAGTTTTTGTTACTTGGTATCAAATGTTGTTGATGCATTTGCACATTATGAGACCCCCATTGAAAACCAAAGAAGAAATCAAACATTATATGAGACCCCCACGGTATCACACTAGAAAAGCAAATATCGCAACAAATGTGTTGGGTGTGTGTTGTCCAAATATGCAATTCATATATGTTTTGCCTGGTTGGGAGGGTTCGACACATGATAGCCATGTACTTTGTGACACTATCAATAGACCTAAAGGACTTACAGTTCCTCGAGGTATAAGTGCTTAACACACATAGAGAGATATGTATATATTAAAAACTTCATTCAAACTCTAATCTATGTATACTTGTTAAGGTTGTTATTACTTGCTGGACTCTGGATACTACAATGCTGAGGGGTTTTTGGCTCCATTTCAAGGTCAACGGTATCACCTTAATGAGTTTCATGGTAGTCGTCCACGGACACCATAAGAATATTTTAATATGAAGCACTCTAAGCTTAGAACTGTTATTAAGAGATGTTTCGGGTTGCTAAAAGGGCGATGGAAAATATTAGCTTCTCCTTCATTTTTTCCAATTGAAACTCAAGTGCGCATCATTTTTGAAATTGTCTCTTACATAATTTGATAAGGACGTACATGATTTTTGATCCACAAGAGTTGGAGCCAGTTGAAGAAGATGATGACCTCCTTGATAATGAAGACTATGTGTCATTTATTAACCTAACACAAGATTGGCTTAACTTTAAAAATGATTTAGCAAATCAAATGTTTAATAGTTGGAGGGAGAGATCGAATCCTTGAATGTGTACTTGTTTCAACTTTTTGTATAAATAGAATTATTATTGTTGTATTTGTTTGAGATGTACGTAAGAAATGTGTACTTGTTTGTACTTGTTTCATTTTCTTACTATTGTTGTCTCTGAATTATTTTATTTTTATTTAATTTATTTGAATAACTATATGAGTTATTGATTCTTGAACAAGTTTATGTTTTCTTTATTAGGATGGATCAAGAAGAATCTAGTCGAGGTCGGGAAAAAAATAAATGCTTTTGGATGGAAGAAGAGGTGCAAGTTTTGATTCAAGTTCTTCAAGGAATGGCATGCGATCCTTCATGGAAGACAGATAGCGGGTTTAAGAGCAACTGCATGACTAAAGTACATCAAATAATTATAGAAATAATTCCAAATTTTTTGAAGAAAGTTAATCCTCATCTTGAGTCAAAAATCAAATGGTTGAAGAACAAATTTCATTGCATCAATGATATGTTAAGGTGTTAAGTCATTTAAATTACATATATTTTGGACTTAATTTTTGTTGATGTGTTGAAATTATTATCCGAATTTAATGGAATTGTTCTATAATTATTTACAGATGGTTTTCAACACCTTAGGGACGAAAAAGGATCAAAAAGATGCAAAAGAAGGAAAGAAATTCGAAATCTCCAATTTGACAGAAATTCAAAGACTAAGCGTGGGCACGCCTAAGGACGAAATTTGGAATCTGCAAATAAAATTCCAAAAGTTGATTCCAAGTAAAACACAATCTTTAAAGATCCTCTTGCCATCTTTCCAAGAAGTCACCTATCAAAATTAGAAGTGCACCCTATTTGGACAAAATCAAGAGAAGATAATGAAGAGATTAACATCAAATAGAAGGCTTGGATGATTGCCGCATGGATATATATACATATTAGGTTTAGAAGGGGGTTATTATAGGTTTTGGGATTTTAGATTGCCACACCTTTCTTATTATGTTATTTTACGTTTTCTACATACTTCAATTGGGATTTTCGTAGCTTTCATCAAAAGACCAGGGATGGAGACATATTACTTTGTTATTTTATTTGTTTTCAATTCAATTATGAGTAGCTAATCTTATCTTGGTTGAGGGAATCTATGTTACATGTTATTATGGTGAGATATTTTGGATGCTTTTCATATTGTTAATGAACATTAGATATTTTCAGATATGTCTTTTCAATTGAATTTGTTGGTTTCTAGGTGCGCAACTAGAGATTAATTAGTTCAGTCACTAGGTTAACGGGATATGATATTCAATTTCGGTAATCATAAGTAGCAATTAAGATTAACTTCTCTACGTTAGAGTCGAAAAATTCTAAGAAGATATTCGCTTGATTGATTGCATGTCGTACATGTCTTTCACTTACTCATTGGTTCTTGATTCTTAATGCTATTATTTAATTTACCTATGATCGTATCTAGGTTATTGCTCAATAAGATTGCTAGGACACATGTTTCTAGTCATTACACTTAAGAGAAATTGCCCCAAGTGAATGTTTATTAATAATTATAACTTTTTTGTCAAGGATCCATAATAGCATAGTAACATCGGTGACCCAAAACCAAGGTATTTTTCCTATTGAAATTTCGGATTTAATTATTGTTTCGATTTGCAATTTTTCCTTTTGATTATTATTATTATTATTATTGTCGTGAGTGAATAACCCCCTTTTTATTTTTGTTATTTGTGCCGTTTGAATTCGTAATTCCATAATCGTAAAATTCTTCGTGGGAACGATATCCACTTACCGCTACAACATTAATTTGTCTTAACGAGAGTGAAATCTTTTATATTTGATTGCAGACGACAGCATCACCATAAGGAAGAGCGATTGTCAGTGGAATGATGTGGAGAAAAAAATTGAAAGTGAGCAGCAAGGGTTTGATAGTTACTCTTAGTTGAGTTATTCATACTTGTTCTCTTTAATCAAATTGGTGGACATGTGGCCTTATATAATGCAAAAGTATACTAATTGAAGTTCCATTTTTTGTTTTTTTTGTTTTTATTTTTTTAGACGCATAAATAAGCAAAAGGGATGCGAGAATTAAATTCCTATACTTGAATCAGTTTATGGAAGAGATAGAGCTACTGGGTTGAATGTTCAGGGATATGTGGATGTTGTTTGAAATATGGAGAATGATCAAAATACAGTAAGTGGTGGTGAGTATGTTGGTGAATATGATTTATTATCTGACGAAGAAAACAATAATGTGTGTTCGGATTCGCAAGCAACTCCAACTTACGTAAGCAACACAAATGTGAGTGCAATGCAGAAACAACCATCAAGCAACAGTGGATGGAATATAGCAAAAAGGAAGAAAATGTCGTCTATTTCAGCTTCCTTAGGTATCGAAACACAACTACAAGAAATCAATTATGGTTTTTGTACTTTTGTGAAAGGCTTTAATAGCAATTTTGCAACCATGGCAAATGTTATTGCAGATAAAAATTTACGTGACAAAGCTGCTTCGGAAAAATGAAAGACATGGTTGAAGAGTTAATGAAAATTGGCCTTCCAAATGGTGATTTTTTTAAAGCAGCTAACATGTTCAGCTTAAATAAAGACAAGATCGATGTGTTCCTCAGCCTTCCCGTTGACATGTGAAGGCTTTATGTCTTAAGTTTATTTTGAAGTTGTTTTGATGCTTTATGTTTTAGGTACTATGAGAAATCTTGCTTTATGTTTTAAGTTTATTTTGATCTTGTTTTATGCTTTATATTCTATATTAAATATGATATGGAAATATAGTTGCAATTATATTGTTGGCATTATGCAACTCTGTTGACAAATGAGCATATAGTTCAACTAATTCTTGAAAATTGCAATAAAATTCTTTGACAAAACTGATTAATTTTTTTAACAAACATATGGAGATAGCCCCAATAAACATATAAAGGGCAAATTATTTTCTTTTTTTATTGAGGGTAAAAATAATATTGCATTATCTTTCATTCCCATTAATGCAACAAACCAAACAAGATTATTGATATTAATACAGAAACCCAAGTTACAAACCAAACATTATTTTTTTTATTTTTCATACCCATCCCCATCCCCTTCTACTATTATACCCATATCCATAGTTAACCCCGTGCTCAAACCAAACGCTTAGTTAATCTTTTAGAAGGAGAGAGATTAAAAATGTAATTTAAATTTAAACTCCTTTTAATTAAAATAATATTTGTTTCAATTTACATTTCGTCATAGTAAATTTAAATGAATGCTTATCACACTACAAAAAAAACTTTTCTAGGCAACAAACAAAAATCTTTCTATAAGTATAATTATTGTTGCCTTTGGTTTAAAGCAACAAAATTAATATCGTTACAAGCTGTAATAAGTATAAGGCAACGTAATATTTTGATTAGGCAATAAAATAAAAAATGTTGTTTTAAGTTTTGACTAAGGCAACACATTAGCTTCAAATTATAATAACATATTAAATAGATATTACAATACTTTTAAGAATTTGTAAGGTAACAAAGTAAATTATTTTAGGCAACAATTTGTAATAATAAAAGCAACAATTTATTCTTTCATTACCAACATTATTTAACGTAAAATCAAGCTCTTGTTATTATGTAGGCAACATCTATATTGATATTAAAAGAAATATATAAATATTAATGTATGTCTTAATTATGTACGTACTATCAAAGGTAAATTAATGATTAAAAAAATGACATTTATATATAATATATAGTCCATAAGGACTTGTAAAATTCAATCTTTTAACATATTCAAAATACGAAAGCAAAAAATCACTAGCTAAAATATCCATCTACAATATCGTCCACCATTTCATATGGAATATAAGTGAATTAATCTAAATACTAAACAAATCCAATATGTATGGGCTATCTAAAATCCTTCACCAAGCACCTCTTTGTTCACTCCTAATCATCACCATCATACAAAAAAAGAAATAAAGAAACAAGTATATTAGAAATGTAAATCTACTATATTCACAAATAGGTTGATATATGTAAAAAATGAAATACTAACTACTTTATTGTGAGGACAATTTAATTAAGAAAAATAATATAATCCAAAAATTAACAACACAATGATTCAGTTCTTTTTATGAACAAATTTAGAAAGCATGAACATAAGCAACTAATTCCATCAAAAATGATAACAAGATGATGTAAAAAAATGTTGAATTAAGGAAATTTGTTACATGATATTGTTCATGTTGATATGTATGGTTTGGAGGAATAGAAGATTCCTTTCTTGATTGACTAGGTGTAATCAATTTACAAAGCATGTCTATGTCAGTAGTTTTAGCTTACCCAAGCTAAGATTGAATGAGGGAGAACATTTGTTTTATCATTTCTTCTCTATCAACTTTATCATGTTCTAGTTGCCTTTTCATTTTCAAGCGTTCTACTTTCTCTTGTTCTAATTCCTTTCTCATTCTCCCCTTTTCAACTTCTATTTTTCGGTTCATCTCTTCTTCTAACACATTCTTGATGGACTGCAAATATTCATTAAGAACTTTGTACAAGGCTTCACTCACCATATTTTTTTTCTTCCATGGTAGATGCTTCCACACCTCTTCCAAAAAGTTTATTATGACCAGGCCTTATCACCCCCAAATTAGCCATAACTTTATCAAGCTTTTCACTATCATTTTCCTTTTGCACTTCTTTAATGCGAGCCTACAAAAGAAAATTTGTAGTCATAATAATGAATGCAAGCACTATATATGATTACAAAAAACCTAGTATTGTTCCAATTATACTAGAAATAACTCATTTTGACAAGAAAAACAAATTAACAATATAAAAAATAAAATGGAATTAGAAACACATGAAATAAGCAATAAATTTGGGCATCTCAACAAAAGTAGCAACAATATAGAAAATTATTACAAAACCATCATTACTCACAATTTTCTCCCTTACAGTTTTAGTAGATTTCTTGTACACTTTTCCAGGCTTTCTTTTATAAATTGTAATATACTTTTTAACATTAGAGAGTGGAGTTTTATCTTCTCTTTCATTTGCTATCCATGAAAACAATTGTTAATTACAATTTAGAAATAATTTAGAAAATTAAAACAATTTCTTAATAGATTATAACTCATTGGAGAACTTACCAACTTAGCATAAATACTTGCAAATCTCAAAGGACCAATTGTTTACATTTCAGTTTATTGTTTTCTATTTTGAGTATTTGCTTTAGCAATTTGCTACACATTAAACCATTATATTAGTTAGATATCATGTAACTAATTTGTAAAAAGTAATAATAATTATCACACCTTCATACGTGGGAGGTTCCAATAAGAAATGAGATCCTCAAAGAATTCTTTGCTTATATAGTTAGGACGATTGACCATTTTTTCTGCATCTGTCATATATTATTTGAAATACTTTGCTTCACTTTACAGTAGTCAATTCTCCATGCGTCTCCAACAATTTTCAAAGTTTATTCTTTACCTTCTAATGGTAGAATATATCTCTTCTATAATTCAATCAATATTCATTTAAATGTCATAAATCAAAATTAAAAGGAGCATTAAGATAATGATTTCTTACATTAACATATTCCCAAACATGGTTCAGAAGTGTAAGATTTTGTTTATGGGCTACAAATACCCCAAGAAAAGTGTAAATTCATTCAATATAATTATTAATGTTAATACATATAAGAGAAATTTTTTTAAAATAGTAAAATATATGATTTCCTTTGCATTGAGTAGTTGCAATTTCTGCCATATCCATGCTTATATCATATCCATTTCCTTATACTACATCTTCATGTCATTTAGATTGTCGTTCCATCATTTTAGTTATTAATTATTTCCACCTTAGAAAAGTAGAATCTTCTTCAACAATCGCTTCACCTGCTTTGCCTGCTACTACATTTTCATGTATTTCATCCCCTTTACTTACTTGTTCCATTTGTGGTTATTCTTTAACAAGTTTCAGTTTTTTCCACATTAAAAAGTCAGTAATACTACTTGAAGGACATAAAAGTTACGGTCTGCCATTCTTCTTACATAATTGGTCCTTTCCTTTCTATTAAAATTTGTCACAATGAAAACTAGTGGAAAGAAAAATAAATTTAACAGCAAGATAATTATATATATATATATATATATAAATGTACCTTTTCTTTAATAATATATATATATATATATATGTACCTTTTCTTTAATAATATGGCATTGACTCTTCACTATTTTCCAAATGCTCTTCCTCTCTATGTGACCGATCAGATGAATCTTTTAGTTCATAAGCACGAGTCTTCTTTTGTTGCTTTCTTATAAAATTAGCCATAGACCTTGGTGCAACAAATTTGGTTGCATATGTTTGCTTCTTCACTTTTTTCATTGTGAAGACCTATAACAATAAAGAATATTGTTGTTAACAACCATATATAAATAATTAGATTATTAAAGTATATATTTAAACATATAGTAACAAAAATTATCTTTTTAATAAATAAAGAAAAATAAATAAGACCCTTTTATAAAAGATTATTGATCACTATCCATCCAATCCTAGTCAGTGTCATCAAAGTCTAAATCATCTTCTTCATCATCAATTTTTGTTTCTATATTTAAGATATTTAGAGGTATGTCCATAGTGTTTATAGGTAAATCTTCTCTAGACCAATTAGGGCCTATGTCACCATTATTTCGAAAGAAATCACTGACACAGTTATTTGGTTTTCCTCAGTATGTTTCTTCAACATTTTCATTATCATCCAAAGGTACATCAAACAGATACTTAGGTACCTTCTTCTCTATATAATGACAACCTTCCTCAAAACAATTAGGTACATAAAAAACTTGATGAATTTGGCTTCCCAATACAAAAGGATCATCCATATATCATAACTTTTTGAAGTTTACTCGAGTAAGCCCATAATTATCATTCTCCTCTTGATACGAACAACATTTAAACAACACTACACTGAAAGTAATTGACTTCAATAATTTCCTCTATTGCTCCACAGTAGGTCAGATTTCCAAATGTTGGATTTTGATCGCTAGAACTTACAAAACTCGAAGTTAACGCTGTAAAAAATACTCCACTATTTTGACTCTTAGACCTTACATCCCATTTTTTAGTCATAAACTTGTATCCATTAATAAATTAACCTGAATATCTCTTTGCCATATTGTTAGGGCCTTTGGACAACCAACAAATATGACTTAGGTTATCATTACAAGATATCACCTTATCTTGAAACCATTGAGAAAACTTATTGGAATGATCTTGTACCCTTGCCCATCGACTTCTTTTTGTGCTTGTCTCTTCCAATTTTTGATACTCCCTAAAAAGAATGACATATGTTAATTAATATGATGGGAATAAAAAAAGATCTTAGGATTAAATAATGTATTATTGTTTACCTAATGAACTTCCCAACATCTTTGTCATGTGAATTAAATAAAATGTATCGATGAGCTTGACGTAATGTGTTTAAGGCTAAACTTACAACTTTGCCTTTCCTTTACCCTTTCCCTCCAATAGGATGCCCAACTCTTGGAAAAATTGAAAAAGACACGTAAAAAATATTTGTATTTTCATTATGTTTCATATGCCTATTATATTTTTTTTCTTACCTTATGACGTATATAAATATAACAAAAATTTACACGTTCTTCAGAGTATCCTTCAGCAATGGGCCTTTCTAGTTGGCTTTTTTTACGAACAAATATTTTAACCTACCTAAATACCTCTCAACAAAGTACATCAAGTAACAATACACTGGTCTAATTTATTTGATTTTTTTTCCGTAAATGAATAGTTAAATTTGATTTCAAAGAAACAAGGTAGAAAGATTGTTTCAAGTTGACATAGTATTTCTAAAATTTCCTTCTCCAAATGCTCAAGATTCACTGGCTTAATTATTTTACTACATACCCCTTTGAAAAAAGAACCTAATCTATTCAAAACAACTACAACTATTTTTGGTAGTGTTTTCTAGACAACAAATTGGAGTAAGTGTTGCATAATAATGTGAGCATAATGAATTTTGTATCCTAATATTTTGTTTTCCTTACTAACATCAACTCATTGTGCAATATTTGATGCACAACCTTATGGTAGTTTTTCATTCTTCAAAACTGAACAAAAGTTTTCTTTCTCCTCTGGGGTTATGTTAAAACAAGTCTGGGCTAGTTACATATGAGAGTCATCTATTTTGATAGGCTGTAAATCTTTTCTGATCTCCATTTCTTTCAAATCAAACCTTGCATTAAGATGATCTTTTGACTTCCCTAAAATCTCTAACAAAGTTCCCAGAATACTATCACATACATTTTTCTTAGTGTGCATCACATTAAGATTATTTCGGCACTTATTATGCCTTCCAATAAGGTAATTAAAAAAATATAGACCCTTTCCTCCAAGGATTATCGCTTGGTGTTTTTTGTTTATTTGCCTTTCCAACCACATTATGATACCCGTTAATAAGCTCAAATACATTAACAGAGGAATTAGTGGTTCTCTCAACTCTATGTCACCATTGAATGATCTCTTATTGAGCCTCCAAGGATGAATTTTATCCAAAAATCTCCGATGATTGAGATAACAAGTCTTTCTACTATGCTTTAAATATTGAGAGCAAGTTTCATAATGACAATTAGGGCTTGGTAACTTTCCCTTTGTACTCCATCCAGACAATATTGCATATCCTGGAGAGTCAGTAATTGTACATAACAAGACTACACACATCTTAAATGATTCATTAGTTGAAGCATCATATGTCTCTATCTAAAACTCCCTCAACTCTGTCAGCTCTTTAATTAAAGGCTGTAAAAAAACATCAATATCCTTTCCAGGAGAAGTCGAGCCAAGTATAATTGAAAACAATGTTAAATTTCTGATTTCAGACATCTTCATGGTGCTAAGTTATAGTTTACAAAAATTATGGGTCATATACTATGTGAAACACACATTGTGCAAAAGAGGATTAAATCCATTAGTAGGAAGAGCTAATTTGACATATAAGAAGATCTCGTGTAAAATCAGGATACAATGAATCAATGTCTTTCCAAGCTTGGCTATCGGTAGGATGCCTTAAATTACCATTTTTGGGATGCTCCTTATCATGCCATTTCATGAATTCAGCTAATTTTGGACACATGTACAGACGTTGCAACCTTAATTTTAATGAAAAATATTTGAACACTTTGGGTGGAATTTGCATCACTTGATCTTTGTTACCTTCACTATTAAAACTTTGTATCCACCTAGATACATCATTTCCCCAATATAAAACACAATCATTGGGACATGCATATATCTTTTCATAGTGAAGTCTTAAATCCTTCGTAAGTTTCTTTGTCGCATTAAAAGATTCAAGAATCTTTGCACTAGGAAAGACCTCTTTAAATATCCCCATGAGATCGGTATAAGCTGTATTACTAATTCCATGGGTACACTTAAGAAGATACAGTTGAATTGTGAAAGAAAGTTTAGAAAAACTTTTACAACTAGGATATGATCCTTGTTTTCCTTCCTCTACCAACTAAAAAAACTTCTTAATTAGCATCAGCATTTAGACCATTAATAACTCCTTCACATCTATGCCTTTAAATGTGTCAAGTAGTAATCCATCTATATTATCATGCATAGATCTCCTATCAAATTCGTTCTCATCATTCATATGCAAATTTGTATTAGTTAATCCTTGCTTATTCAATTCCCATCCATCATATCTTGGAGCAAATCCATCAACAATCAAATGATCGTATATAATATTTCTTGTATACTAATAATAATTGCAACATTTCTTGCAGGACAAGATATTTCATTTCCATTAATGATCAACTACAATCATAAATTCATCACTATTTCTGGGAAAAGTCATCCAATGTCTATCTCTCTTATCCATTGATAGGTAACTGTTCATTAAAGTAATATATACAATATGGAATATGTTAACAACCAAGAAACATTACAAACACAGTTTATTAAAAATATAAAAATAAAAATTGTAGTTATAAAGCCCTAAAGATTTTAGAGAATTCAAGAACACATATAAATAATTAGAGATATGAAAATAAGTTATTTCTGCTGATTTATTTTGTTTCATCAAAGCAACCATACACTTATTTCTACGGATACAAAGCCCTAAGGGGTTCATCAAAGCTACCATACATTGCTAATAAGTCGTAACCCTTTATGCAACTTAATTTATTTCTGCTGATTTAGTTTCCACTAAGATCTCAACTAAAATTCCCATATATACGTTTACATCTCTTAAACAAATAATGGTTTAGAACATAACCTAATTTACTTCACAAAATAGGATTATTAGAGAAGACTGGTGCATGAGGTTCAGAGAAGACAATGAACCAATAAGTGAACGACGTTAACCAAGCACCATCACAGCACTTGTACGTGAAAGATGTGAAACCAAGCACCAACGTACCTGACGTGAACGACGTGAACCAAGCACCATCACAGCATCTGTACATGAACGACCTGAAACCAGGAGCAGCTGATGTGAACAAAGCACCAGCAGCACTTGACGTGAACGAAGGGAGCATCAATAACACCTAAACGCTACAACACCGGCTACACCTGAATGCTAGAACACCTAAACGCTACAACACCAGCTACACCTGAACGCTAGAACACCTAAACGCGAAACTAACACCAACTCTTTTTGGCATCCACAGCGTCATATGAAGAACAAAGGCAAGGTAAAAAGTCCTAAAGGATTGGTACGATCGTAATATGTTAGATGAAAGTGAAAAGTCCAATGACACCTTCGTATCTATTCTCTTCGTATATGATATATATATTTTTCACAATATTAAAAAGAGTAAAATAAATATAATATATAATATATAATAATATAGTTTAATTGTTATTACTTATGACAAAAATACCAATTTCGGTTTGATTTAGCTTGATTGGAACCAAATTAACTAGATTTTAGGCTATGTTTTTTTTAAAAATAATTTTAGGTTTTAGGTCGAGCTCAGACTATTTGGTTCAACATGATCCAAAATTTAAATTTAAATTTTATTTTAAAAATTAAATAATATATTTAATCAAGTTTGGTTATACTCGATTATGCTTGGGCTCAGGTAAGGCTTCGCCCTAAATGAGTTTGAGTTTGATGCTAATTATTGTAGTCCTTAATTATTGTTTAAAGTTGCAACAAATTTAATTGTTGCTTATATAAAATTTTATAGCAACGTAGCTTTAATTTTATTGCCTTTTTAAATATAAGGCAAAAAATTACTATTAGCATTGCCTATTAATATCACTAAAGGCAACACTTCAAAAATTGTTGTGTTATATTTATTTTAAGCAACAAATTTAAAATGTCAACTTTAGTATTCCCTAAACCACTTTCTGTTGTAGTGATCACCTTAAGAATCAAAACTTATAGTAGTTACAACAATCTCATGAATGTTCTTAGATCTTTAAGCATATGATCCTTCATAGGATCATTTTTATTCTTATAACATCTCCAAAATTTCATATCTGAACACTTGGTACATAACAATCCATTATTGAATTTATATCCTCATTCATCAGCCTAAACATATCACATATTTAATCCTTTATATATTCAAGCATCATTTTAGGTTCAATTCAAGCTTCATTCAAGCCTAAATGCATCATATGAAAGTACCTAACCATTTGTTGCCCCAAACCACACATAAAAGAAGCATATTTGATGTTTAACCTATTCCTATGATCATGAGATGCTTTCATCTGAAAAATCCCAACTTTGTTCTTCCAAATTCTAGCTTTTCTTAGAACAAAATTTCAGGTCAATTTTGCATGGCCATTTTGAAAAAAGAAAATGAGGTATTTATACAATACATTCTATAAAAAAATGTTCCTATTATTATAGACACAACAACTTATTCATTGATTGGGCCAAACCCAATATCTCAGCTTCAGCCCATAGAGTCCATAGAAGACCAAGTCAAAACTTATCTGATTTGTTGCTATCTGTTGTAATCTTTCAAATACACTTCTGCTGCACAAATATAGGTATAAATAGCTTCTCTTTCAAATTCAAACTTCTCACTTGTAATTGTATATATATACAGTACAACATACGTTAATAAAATTATCCATTACCTCCAATCCTTATATGGTATCAAAGCTTTAGACTAGCGTCATTTTTTTTCCGATCCTTCTTATGGCTTTAGCCGCTTCCAACACTACTTCTGTCAATGGATCACCTGTTATTACCATCAACATAGCTTCTCAAGCTCCAATGAAACTCAACTCTGCCAATTACTTAGCCTGGAAAATGCAGTTTAATAGTGTCTTTTTGGGCTATAATCTGCTAGGCTACATTGATGGTACAAAGAGCTGTCCACCAGCCACCATCACCATCAACGATGTCCCTGCACCAAACCCAGATTATCAGCATTGGATCCAGCAGGACCAATTGATTCTTAATGCTTTAATTAGCTCCCTCACACCAACCATTATACCTTTTATCTCTACTGCCACTACCTCCAAAGCAGCATGGGACATCCTAGCCAACACATATGCACAAGTATCCCGAGGCAAACAAAAGCAAGTCAAAACACAGCTGAAGAGAATTGTCAAAGGACAGATGACTGTTACTAAATACATGCAGGCCATAAAGGTCGAAGTTGATGAACTTGCCTTTCTCAAAGTGCCAATGGACCAAGATGTCACGGACAAGGTTCTTAAAGGACTTGGTGATGGTTTCAAGGAAGTTGTCCGCACTATCAACGGTAGAGACCTGCCTATCTTGTATGATGAGCTGCATGACAGACTCATCATTGCTGAATCTCAACTTCCTGCCAATTCCACAAACCAATTCCCTGCCACAGCCCATTATTCAAGTCGTTCAGGAGGAAAACGCCATCAGTCTAATCAACACACTCAGCAGGGGCATCAGTGGCGTCCACCGTATTACCAGCATCATTCTCCTTCTTCTTTTCACCAACCCAATCCTACCACCACTCGACCACCTTACAATCCAACACAGGACATGTCAAATCAGTTCTTTCCTAGCAATTGGACTCAGTCTAAGTCTCAATCTCAGCCACGACCATACCTGGGGAAGTGTCAAATCTGCAGCCAACAGGGTCATGCTGCCAAGCGTTGCCCTTCATTTCGGATTGTTCCCACTGGACCATCAGCACCACCGCCACAAGCCAATTATGCTGCAACTCCGAACCAGGGCCAATGGATTCTTGATTCCGGGGCATCCCATCATGTCACAACTGACTTGCAAAATCTTGCTTTGCACAGTCCCTACACAGGCACTGAGGATATTATGCTAGGCGATGGCTCAGGTCTTAATATTAGCCATACAGGAAGTGGTACCATTCAGGCGGCTGATACCTCTTTACAATTGGAAAATGTTTTATGTGTGCCGAATATGAAAAAGAATTTGATTTCTGTTTACCAATTCTGTGTTTCCAATAATGTGATTGTTCAATTCTCACCTTATTCTTTTCTTGTGAAGGAGCTGACAACCGGGAGACCACTTCTCAGGGGCGCACTTAGAAACGGATTGTATGAATGGCCAGCCACTCCATCCACCAAACTGGCCCTCACCACTTTCACTGCAAACTCCATTGATTGGCACTCACGGCTGGGACATCTTGCCAAACAGATTGTTCATCACATTTTATCTCAACATAGTAATCTTTCTAATTCTAGTTCAATTCATGACAGTACTCACTGTAATGCATGTTTGACAAATAAAAGTCACAAGTTGCCATTTTCCACCTCTACTCTTGTGTCTACTAAGCCATTAGATATTATTTTCTCAGATGTTTGGACTTCCCCTGTCTATTCACATGATAATTGCAAATATTATGTCATCTTTGTGGACCATTTCACAAAATATACCTGGATTTATTACTTGCAATGAAAATCTGATGTGTATACTGTGTTTATCAAATTCAAAGCTATTGTTGAAAAATATTTTAAGACTCCTATCAAAACACTTTATACAGACAATGGGGGGGGGGGGGAGTTTCTTGCACTTTCTGATTTTCTATCTACCAATGGGATTTCCTTTCGAACCACACCACCACATACACCAGAACACAATGGCACCGCCGAAAGGAAACATAGACACATTGTTGAGACAGGTCTAACCCTACTCAGCCATGCCTCAATGCCCACTATCTACTGGCCTCAAGCCTTTTCCATAGCTGTGTATCTAATTAACAGGATGCCTACTGACACTCTCAAAATGTCTAGTCCATATCAATGTCTGTTTCGAACAAATCCTAATTATTCTAAACTCAAAATTTTTGGTTGTTTGTGTTACCCATGGTTAAAACCCTACACCTCAAACAAAACAGAACCAAAGTCAAAGCCGTGTGTGTTTGTAGGATACTCACTTGCACAAAGCGGATATCACTGCCTCGACCCCGCCACATCTTGCCTTTATACCTCGCGCCATGTTCACTTTGTAGAAACAGTCTTCCCTTTTGCCAGCAAAGCCAAAGCACCCGAAACACCATCATTCGATCCCTATGCTACATGGATTCCACCACTTCTAACTCTATCTAGACCACCGTCCACCCATCAGGCTGAGCCCCCCGATCCTATAGGTCCAGTCCCTGCAATTGTGGAACAACGTGTTGTCAGTCAACCTTCTGGAGATGAAAATGGTGCAGCTCCTATAGAACCATCTACTCCAGCGCCAACACACTTAATGATTACTCGAGCAAAGAATAATATTCGCAAGCCAATTTAAAAATTAAGTCTCATGGCTCAACTACAAGGTAAAACAGATGCTGAACCTACTTGTATTTCGCAGGCCTTAAAAGATCCAAATTGGCGCAAAGCCTGTTCTGCAGAATTTAATGCATTAGTACGAAATGGTACCTGGGAGTTGGTTCCTCCAGCTGCTTCACAAAACCTTGTCGGCTGCAAATGTTTCTTTCGCATCAAACGACATTCCGATGGGTCTATTGATAAATACAAGGCACGACTCGTTGCCAAGGGGTTCCATCAGCGTCCTGGCATTGACTATGCTGAAACTTTCAGTCCTGTTGTCAAACCAACCACAATCAGAATTGTACTCAGTATTGCTATTACAAAAGGATGGGAACTTCGCCAATTAGACGTGAACAATGCATTTCTTCAAGGACCACTGACAGAGAATGTTTTCATGGCACAACCTAGAGGATTTATTGATGCTGACAAGCCAACCTATGTCTGTAAACTAAAGAAAGCTATATATGGACTCAAACAGGCACCGAGAGCATGGTACCAAGCTCTTCGGACGTTTTTACTTCATACTGGCTTCACAAATTCATATTCCGATGCCTCCCTTTTTCAACATCAGTCGAAATATGGCACCATCATACTGATAGTTTATGTGGATGACATTATTGTGACAGGCAACAACACCACACTCATCAATCACTATGTCAATCTATTAGCTCGCAAATTCTCCATTAAGGATTTAGGGTCCCTGTCCTATTTCCTTGGAATAGAAGTGGTTCAGAATAAACAAGGTATTTTGCTTTCTTAAAGGAAGTACATCACTAATTTACTACAGGAGACAAAGATGACAGATGCAAAACCAGTGCTTACTCCCATGGCCAGTCACCCGACACTCACCCTACATTCAGGCACCAAATTGCCAGATGCTAGTGAATATAGAAAGATCATTGGCAGCTTACAGTACCTGCTATTGACGCGTCCTGATATAGCTTTCGCAGTGAATAAATTGTCCCAATTTAATCACTGCCCGACAACTGAACATTGGCTGGCTGCAAAACGACTTCTTCAATATTTAGCAGGGACAATCGATGAAGGGATTCAGCTCTTTCGAGACTCCAATGTAAACCTTCATGCTTTTACTGACCAAATGCATGAATCTGTCATCGAAGCTTTTTTCGATGCCGACTGGGGGGGTGACAAGGACGACTATCGATCCACTGGGGCGTTCATTGTCTTTCTCGGGAAAAACCCAATCTCCTGGAGCTCAAAGAAACAGAGATCAGTGGCAAGATCCTCCACAGAGGCAGAATATAAAGCAGTAGCTAACACTGCAGCTGAGCTAAATTGGATACGAAATCTACTTACTGAGCTTAAAATTGGCTTATCTCACACACCGGTCATCTACTGCGATAACGTTGGAGCTACCCAATTGAGTTCGAACCCGGTGTTTCACTCCCGGATGAAACATGTAGCTATCGACTTTCATTTCATCAGGGATCAAGTTCAGTCTGGCGCGCTTCGAGTTTCCTATGTCTCCGCTGCTGACCAAGCCGCCGATAGCCTCACCAAACCACTTTCTCGTTTGCCCTACCTTTGTCAAAAAATCAAGCTTGGCATTTGAAGACGATAGCCAACTTGAGGGGCCATATTATAGACACAGCAACTTATTCATTGATTGGGCCAAACCCAATATCTCAGCTTCATCCCATAGAGTCCATGGAAGACCAAGTCAAAACTTATCTGATTTGTTGCTATCTGTTGTAATCTTTCAAATACACTTCTGCTGCACAAATATAGGTATAGATAGCTTCTCTTTCAAATTCAAACTTCCCACTTGTAATTGTATATATATACAGTACAACATACGTTAATAAAATTATCCATTACCTCCAATCCTTATACCTATATGTCTTAAGTTTCTAAAGGCATCAATTTCATGCAGTTTGGTTCAGTATTCTGCAAGTTATACCTAAAATACTACTGATTGTTCTCACACCGCGACAACACACTGTACTCAAATTCAAGCCAAATTTTGAAATCTTTAGAGACAGAATTCAAATTTGATTCCTGCATAAAAAATTGTAGCCATCTGTCTCTAGTTTAATTTAAAATTAAAATCATCTAATTTGAATATTTAAAAATGAAGATATGGCTAAAATACAGATGCATATTTTGTGAAAAACACTACAGCTAATATATTCTACGAATTCTTCTTTCATTTTTCCAGATTTTCAGCTCCTATACATTACATTCAAACCATCTTATGTATAGTTCATCAACTATACACCATTTCCTCTTTATTATTGTTGGGTCCGGGATTCGGTACCGAGGCACTCTGGCTGGGCCCCGCATACCCCCGCATACCCCCGCGTACCCCCGCGGCCACAACGCTGAAAGGTACTGTCCTCTTTGGTCATGGGTGAGGCCACGACTCGAACCCATGACCTCAAGGTTTTATAGCTTCCACATGCTCGCCTCTTACCATTTGGCTAGTCAGACCCCGTTCCCGAACCCCGACTGGTCCGGGTAGCGAGCCCTGACTGATGGCCCACTCCTGGGACCGCTGGCTGGCTGAAACTATTTATCTGGTACCTGACACTGGTTATTAACTCACTCTGGTGGTGAGCATATACTGGCTGAAGCTTAAACCCTGACTGTTCTTGATAAATTCAAGAATATTGACTTTTAAACCATGTCCGTTAAACGGACATGTGTGTCCGTTAAACGGACATGAACTGAACTTGGGCACTGTTTTACCCGAGAGTGTCCGTTAAACGGACTTCTGTGTCCGCTTGACGGACACGATGAACAACTCGAGTACTATTCCAACAGAATCTGTCCGTTAAACGGACTGACATGTCCGTTCGACGGACATGAAGAGTCTGAAGGGTGGCATTTTCACCCGAAGCTGTCCGCTAAACGGACTTCGGTGTCCGTCCAACGGACCTGAGGTGACAAAAATGTCCGTTAAACGGACATGAGAAATTTTCAGAATTCCCATGCCACTTCATGGCTGCTCAACTCCTAACCAAAACTACTTCCAAAAACTCAATTCTACTTACCTCACTCATTTCAATCGCCTAGTCATTTCATCTCATGTCAAACACCAAGTTTGACCTAAATCATAACTCAATTTCAACTTCAATTACACAAACATCTCAACACTCTACCAAATTTCCATGACAAATACTCAAACATCTCAAAACTATCTAAACCTTTCTCTTGAACTAAACATGTTTTCCCATACATCTCAAAGCCATTTCCCATAACTTTGAAATCTAGACTTGAACAAGATAACAGAATTTGATACACCATGCAAATTCATAATTCATGAACTTTTCATATACATCAAAAATCAAAGTTTACAATGCTTTAGTGGGCATTTCAAGCCCAATTACAACATGATCAAAATATACTGTTTTCCTTAAAATGCATATAAAGCATTGTTACAAAAATGAATTTGAAATACAAAACATCAAAAATCTTGGAGTAATGCCCTTTTTGTGCTCATTCCTCGTGCTCGTGCTCTTCACCTGGATAGACGGGATTGGTAGGGGGTGAGCTATTGCTCGTAGGTAACATGGTTATATTTATGAAAACAAGCTAAGTTTTCTTATTTCATTCATACACATTTCATAAGCATTTCATAAGCTATCAATCTCATATTCATATCATTCATAATTCAAGTATTTCTCTATCTTGCAAGTTCATGCTGACTCATGTTCATGCTGACTCATGCTGACATGCATGCACATAGCTGATGGTTTGATAAGTCCACAATGTTGATGAGCTACATAAATGTAGTCATATGCTGAGGAGTCCTAATAGGAACATCCTTGCCACAATCGGGCAGCCGGGCGAAGGCTATACTGGTCAATGTCGACATGACTCTGCTGGGTGGACTTAGCTAACCCACATAACACTGAAATTCATGCATAAAAACTGGACTTGTCTTGTCCAATAGCTGATTTTCTGAAAATGGATTCTCATGCAATCCATAAAGCTGATTCTAAATTTTCATGCATAACAATTCATAATTTCTCACTAATGATCATGCTCATTCAATTTATAAACTCATCAAGCAATATCATCTACTGCAAAACTCTCACATACGACAATCATAATTCAAGTCACACATAGCTAAGTCACAATAAATACTCATCTTTCAAGTAGTTGGAAATCATTTATTTCATTAGTTTAGATAGTATTTAATGCTTACTAGCATAAAGATAAACATGGAACCTACCTTAGACTCGCTAATCCTTGTCTAATGAAGCTCTTCTCCTTGCTCTTCTTCTCCTCTTGGCTCTTCTTCAAGAACAATATAAAACCCAATCAATATACTTCCAATTGAAAAACCATGACGCATCTTTCATGAAATTGACTTGAGATTCACTATACCCATTCCATTTCTAAGCTTTCTCAACCAAAACCCAAATAAAACCAAACCTTAAAATGAAGACTTACCTTGAATCTTTGCTAAACCAAGTAGTTTCTTGGATGGAAATGGAGCTTGCACTCTCCTCTACACCTTTAATCCTTGAGCTTTCTTCAAAGAAGTTCTAAATCTCATGAAATCTCAAACCCTAATCAAGCTTTTCTCTTCTCTTCTCCTCTCCCTCTCACGATCTCTCTCCCCTCTCTTTTTTCTCTCCCAATTTTCGGTAGCTTCCTCCAATGCAAGATACAAATTCTTCTTTCTCTTCTCCTTATATACTCTTTAACTCACTTAAGCCCATTTGGCCCTAAGCCCATTCACTTAATTCCCTTCTTCTTCTTACCTCTACTACCATAAGTCAAGCCCATTACATTTAATCTAAACCTAACTAACTTTAATTACATTAAATGCTATCTAACT
>JANKYE010000009.1:26270737-26283693 GCA_032467995.1 Erythroxylum dillonii | reverse complement strand
TCTTCTTTTTATTTCGTTTAGGCCCATTACTTTCTTAAGCCCAACTAACACATTAAATGTCATCTAACACTACCTAACTTATTTAATGCTAGCTTTAATTCATGCTACTTACCTAAATCAATGCTAATATATTTGATTAATCATAATTTAATTAATGCTAATATAGCTTACTTAATCTAATCATGCTTAATTTATCATTAAAAAAAATTCAGGGCTAACAATTATCACCCCAATTTTTAACTTAATAACATCCATAAAACAATCCATGAACCATTGTTTATCAATCATACGAAAAAAGAATATAATCTTCATCATTTATTATCATACATAAATCTTATTTCTTCTCATTTCAAGAACATTTCTCAAACACCTTTCTTAAACATAAATTTCATCTTCATTATACCTTAAATCCCAATCTATTTCATCTACATAACAATTTATAATCCATGGTTTTCATACTCTAAAAAACATAACACAAATTACACATTCATTCATCATTTTCCTGCACTCATCCTATACACAAAAATATGACATACACCTACTTATTTCCTCATCCACGTTACAACATATATTTAACTCCACTATCATGATCATTTCACCCTTAAAATATCATCACACAAGTTTATAATTAAACAACCCATGAAGATTAATGTATAACTTACTTGATAAAACTCCAAGCTTCTTCAAAATCACATAAACCCTAGCTTTCCAAGCTTTACACAATCATCAATCTTTCAAGGAGGAATAGGTTAGGTATTTAGTTACAAGATGCAGGGATAATAAGTATCTTAAATCAAAGTGAAGGATAGCAAGAACTCAACGTGATGAGGGTGAGAGTGAGATGGCCGTGAGTGAAGAAAATGAAAAAGATGAAGAAGAGAGCATATGGAAAAAGTGAAAGACAAAAATAAAAATGGTCTTTCAAAATGTAAATATCGCGGGATGGGTTTAAAAGCAAGGTAAACAAATGCTTGATGAGTGTCATGACTTGTGTCATGACACTTACCACTTAAATAACCAAATTAATAAGTCATTTTCTTAAACTAACTAATGTCTCTTAACATCTAGTCCATTTGTCTCCAAATCTCTAAACCATTTGTCACCCAATTTTCTATGCCACTTGTCAATATTTCTATTACCATTCATCACTTATTTCTATACCATTTATCAATTGTCTTGTCACTTGGTATTTTTCCTAGTCCAAAATTTCTCAAAAATTCCTAAATTTTACCAAAAATTATATATCAATACTTTTACTCACCAAATCAATTTTCAAGACATATAATATCCACAATTCACAATATAATCACATTTATAAATCAATTATGATCAACAATACCCGATAAATGTCAAATAAGCATTTACAATCATTATAATGTGTGCAATTTCCAAATTCACGTGTATGTATGCTAAATGATGCACAAGCATGAAATGCATGTCCTAGTTTCCCAACATTATCTCTCATATTCACTATTCTAGGTTTATAACCCTTAATATGGGGACAATGGGATGTTACAACCTATATCTTTCATTTTGAAACTTTTAGAGAGAAACTTCTTAGTCACATATAATAAATCAAAACTATTAATGACAAGCAAGATATCATCAACATATAAGACTAGAAATATAAATTTTCTCTCGTTGACCTTGAGATATATAAATCGATAAATGGTATCTTTTTTAAATTTAAAGAAGTAATGGTATCATTATATTTGAGATACCATTACTGGAAAGCTAGCTTAAGTTTAGATATTGACTTTTTAAGTTTACAAACTCTGTTTTTCTTGTTTTTAACTAGAAAGCTCTCAAGTTGATTCATATAGATTTCTTCCTCTAAATTCTTATTCAAAAAGGTGATGTTCTGTCCATTTGATATAGTTCTAAATCATAATGAGATACCATTGCCACAATAATTATAAATGAATCCTTTTGTGAAATAGGAGAATAATGAACACCATCCTTTTGAGTGTAAACCTTGGCAAAAAGTATAACCTTATATCATTCAACATTACCAATAAAGTTGTGGTTGGTCTTAAAGACACATTTATACTCGACTCTCTTACAACCTTTTAGTAATTTAATTACATTCCAAAGTTCATTTTCATCCATAGATTTCAAATCTTCTTTAATGACATTTAACAATTTATTAGAATTTTCACTTTCAATGGCTTGTGAAAACAAATTGGATCTTTATCAATTCCTAAATCATCTTTTACCTCTAATAACAAACCACATAATCATTAGAAATAATTTATCTCCTTTGTCTTTGAGATCTTCTTAATGCTACTTTGTGTGGCTCATTGATAATAGGTTTACTAATAGTGACTTCATTATTTTCAGTTTGGTCAAGCATTTTTTATTCTTGTTAGTCACCAAAAGTTTCAAATAACTTTAGGAATAAACTTTAAAGGAGAAGTTTTCCTAAAAAATTTTTTAAGGAGAAGTTATAGTCAATGGAACATCCATTTTAAAATTTCTATTTATGCGATTTGAAGCTCCTACTAGTTTTGTTATTTTTTATGAATCTAGCATTTCAAGATTGAACTATCCTTGTATTATAATTAGGAAAACAAAATATGTACCCTTTAGACTTTGCTGAAGAACAAATGAAGAATCCACTAGTTGTTATTGAATCTAATTCCCTTTCTATAGATTATAGATTCGTACCTTTGTTAAGAAAACCTAAAGAAGTACCTACTTTAAACTAGGTTTCCTTTCAATCTATAGTTCAAAACGTATCCTAATAATTGCTTTACTAAGAACACTATTTAATAAATACATGATAATTTTTAAAGAATACATCGAAAATGATAAGAGTAAAGAACAATAACTCATCATACTCATAACTATGTCCATTAAAATACAGTTATGCCTTTGGCTACACCGTTTTGTTATAGTGAACCTAATATTGTGTATTAAGCACACAATCTACGCTTTTTAATGAAATTTAGCAAATAGGTCAAGATATTTTTTTAGTTTCATTATATATCCTACAATATTCACTACCTCTATCAGATCTGAGAATTTTCACAATTCTATTTAATTATCTTTCAAACCAAGTTTTTTCATACAATAAATTGGTATAAATAAAATTTGAAAATTCATTAATAAAGGTGATGAAAAAATTTTCCCCTAGAAAATGGAAGATTGAAAGGGGCGTATATATTAGTGCGTATAATTTCAAAGAGATGTGTGCTTTTTGTGGCTTCTTTTTTAATTGTGTATTGTATGTTTTTCTTTAATACAATCCACATAAATGCCAAGATTAATAAAATCCAAATTTGTTAAAAGATTTCATTCTTCATTAATCTAATCATTTTTTCTTTATATATGTGTTTCAAATTTTATGCTATAAGCAAGTTGAAGCTTCATTTGTAAGACCTCATGTATTATCAATATTCCGATGCAAGAGAGTTTCAACAGAAAACATGATCAAGCTTTAATTTTTACAGACCACCATAAAAAACACCAGAACCAATAAGATGATTATGTCCAACAATATCAAGTTTTAAAAAAGAAACTAAGTTTTCAGAAATAGTAAGAACATAAAGAATTTGGAAAAGGTATAAATGATGTCCAGTGTTAAATAAAACAGTATGTTCTAATAACTTTAGCTAAAGCTTTTTCTTAGTTTACCATATAGACAAACTTTTCATTTGAATTTATAGTTTGGATTATAAGGAATCTATCATCATAGCAGAGACATAAGTAGTACATCTAGAATCAATCTACCAAATATTATAAGGAACTTATACCAAATTTGATTCAAAATATACTAAAGCACTATGCTTACTTTCTTTTTGAACCATGCTTGTTCAAGTAATCCATCTAATAATGTCTAGATTTCTTATAAAAATGACATTTATTGTTTCTTATTTCTTCTTACATAATGAAGTTGATGATTCATTAACCTATGTGATACATTCTTTCCCTTTTCTTTATCCTTTTTTGAACTTCTACCAATCTCCTTGCAAAATTAATCAAGTGAACTCTTTATTTCTTAAGCCTTGTTTCCTTTTAAATAAGCATACTTTGCTATTCATTCACATTCCATTTGTTCTTTATAACATTTTAATTCATTTATAATAGACCATATTCAGAAGGTAAAGAGTTAATAATAATTGCACTTGTTTCCATCCATACAAATTTTAATCTTGTTTTTGTATCTATCATTTTAGTATGCTCATGCATAGTATAAGAAAAATCAAGCTTCACAGTGGTTAGCACATCAATTAAAGCCTAGTAAGTCGCTTATCAGTGGAGACAGACTCAGAAATATCTTCCAAAAATTAAGATATTCTGCAGCACTTTCAATATTGAAATTATAGGCTTATTGTTGCAAGCCACAGTAATTCAAATAACTATTAAGATTAATCTATTTGTTCCTTTCCTAAGTACATGAAAAGAATTTTCTTGAGCACTACTAGTATCAAAGAGTAGCAAACTTATTAGTTTAGAGTGACAAGTCAAGTTCAATGATTCCTAAGTTGAATTTAGCTTTTTCACACCATTAAGTAACGTTAAGTCCATTAAACTTCACATTAGATAAAGCTTACGAGTGAAGTGCAATAGAATTAGATGATATAAAATATATTAAATACTCATATCTTATCGATTTGAATCATAATTTAAACATATAAGTAAAATAAAATAATAATCATATTATCAATCATATATATTTTGGTTCTTCTTTAAGTGAAATAATAAAAAAGAAAAGTCATTAATGCTAGTATTATATTTACATAATTGATAATTATATATAGTCTAATTAGATATGTTTATTATCTTTAGATATACTAAACATATCTAACAAAGTATACTAATTAATCATGATAGTATTCAGTTATACAAAATTGACTTAAGCTTTAAGCGATTCTTTAATACTTTATTATTAATGAAATTTAACATATACCTATTAAATATACCACTATATCATTTCAATTATAAGGATAACTAATTTTTTATTCAATTTGATTTTTATGAAACCTTTTTACTTCGATGACTTTGGTGACTAACACACAAAGATATCAAACTAAATAAATTATAAAATTATCATTCAATATTATTAATCAATAATTAATTATTAATTTAAAATAAATTTAAAATAAGAAAATATAATTTATTTATGTAATGAATAAAATAATATATAGCCCAAAGAATATATATTAACGCGCATGTTGGTATTATTGCATTAATATTCTTTTAGATATGTTTTCTTTAGTTCCATCTTGTAGACATTAGTGGTTCTGCCTGATTCTGACAGAACGGAACGTTTCCGCTTGGATCCATGAGTTGGCTGCTTTCCGTGGTTAAGATCCCTGCAAAACAAAGAAGGCACGTCGGGGGTTGTGTCCCGATTAGCCCCTCCGACGCTCAAGTTAGGTTTTTGGTGAAGGTAAGGCTGCTGAATGCAGAAAAAGCTAGGTTATGATTGCGTACCTTTGTCACGGTAGAACTATACCTTATATATAGAGCGATAACTAGGTTTAGGTTTAGGTCTTTACGTGTGCATGGGAGTCTCTCTTATGTGGACGGGCCTAATGGAGCGTGGATCGGGCTTGGGCTGGATATCTTTAATGAATGGACCGATCGGCCCAAGGCCCATCAGGGCCGACCCAACCAATTAGCATTACAAGTGACACTCTTCTTGTGTTCATGCTTTTACTTTGATTATTTTCTAATGGATAATGTTTACTTTCAAGTTATAAAGATTATCTTCATCCAAACAAGAATCCTTAGTTAATAAAATAACTAAAACCAATATTCATGCTTCTAGTCATTTATTGCATAACTATTTTACATTGCCACTATGTCTAAATCCAAATTTTACGTTTATCATAAGAGCAACAATATAACACATAAATATTTTTATTCAAATCTTTAAAATTAAAAATTATTGATTCTTAAAACTAGGGCTCTAATACCAAAGTTTTTAAATATGTAATATTTTATCATGGAAACTTTAAATATCTAGTTCCCTATATTCTAGAATCTAATAATTTTCACAAAAGTAAACCATGTACCTTGACCTATGATAAAGATAGAGGGATTATTTTAAATTTTCAATAAAGATAGACTTATGATAAAATTATTATTTAGTTTTTTTTCCTTCTTTCACAGTGTTTTAGATGGAATGAAATTATATAGAAGAGAAAGAAAAGAGCAGTTTAACCTCAAATAACTTTTTCAAATTATTTTTGTTATTTTATTCTCTATAAGATTAAAATATTTATTTATTTAACTATTATCTATTTTGAAATGATTAATAGGATTTAAACACTTAGATAATTAAACTACAGAATATGGATCACTAAATAAAATTATCTAACAATTGATACTTATCGATAAGCATTATGGTTAACTAGAATCATTGACTCTCCTAATCCCTTAAGTAAACGAAACAAATTGTTGGTAGGTGACATCATTTTTAATAAGTATTGAATGTTATGTCACATTCAGTCATAGTCAATTTACTTGATTTGTAATAAAACCTAAATATTGTAAGAGGCAATTGAAAGTATGTTTTTCTAGTCTGTCAACTCTTTCAAAAATGAACCTAATTTGATCCATTAATTGGAAATATTTCCTCTAGGCTCCGGTGGAAAAGAATAAGAAAGAACACCTTAAGTATAATGTTTTCTTCTGTTCATTAAACATGAAAATAAAGATATAAAAGCAAGCTAGTAGAGAGAAATATTAGAAATAGGTTAGTTATTAGAGAAGGAATCACATATTAACAAACTTAAAAAATATATTGATAAGTTAAAGTATTATTGTCATCCTTTTTTTCCCCTAATCATAGAAAATTTATTTTACCTTATTCTCTGTGAATTTCTTAGTTGTGATTTACTACTCTTTATACTTTTCACTCTATCTACACAAAGGAATGTGATAGCCTTCTCTTTTATGTCATTTTAGTTAAGAAATGAGAGAATGTGGGAAATGAAGAATGCAAAGAAACTTTCTTTTATTACATCTTAACAAATATTATAAAATGTGTTCATATTTATTTATGAAATAACAATAACTCAGTGAAAGTCTCGCCGCTACACAAGTTCTGGTGAGGTTTAGTAATATGCAGCCTTACCCCTAACTAGTAAGAGACATAAATACAAATCGTAATTACAAATGTAAATGACCTATTTACAAGAAAACTCTTTAATTAATTCACACTATTTGCAACACCAAACTATCATATGTTGCTACCATATATTCAAATTCATAAGCTAAAACTAGAACAATAGGTTGTTTTCTTAAACTTTATGAGATAACACAATTACCTATAAAAGATACAAAATGTACTTAAAGTCATTATCACAAAATCAAAAAAATTTGAAATTACTAGAAGAGGAATAAGATATTCCAAAGTCAAGTGTACCATTTAGGTAATGAAAAATCCTCTTTGCAACTTTCATATATATAGAGGTAGGAGCTTCCATAAATTGACTCACTACTTTACAGAGTATGTTCTTCCATAAATTGACTTACTAATCTAACTGAATAAAGAATATCGATTCTTGCACATATTAAATATCTAAAACTTCTTATAAAACTTTTTAAAAATGAAAATTTGCTTTCTCCATCTTCATATTTTGATAACTTTGGTCCAATTTCCAAAAGTTTGTTTACCAATGTTATTAAGCAGTTTTAACTTCGTCAAGACCTTCTTTATACAACTTTCTTGAAAAATGAATATTCCTTCCATCATTTGCCTCACCTTTAGGCCAAGTAATATGACATAAGTCTTATGTTGGTCATTTCAAATTCAAATACATTGCCTTTTTAAATTCTTCAAACAATCTTGAATTGTTACTAATGAAAATAAGATCATCCACATAAAGACAAACAAGCAAAAAGTCCCCACTATTATGAATTTTGATTTAAAGGGCATATCCATTAAGGTAACTAACAAACCCATTCTTATAAAAATATTTGTCAATGCGGTTATTCCATGCCCTTGGCGCTTGCATCAATCCATACAAAGCTTCCTTAATACATACAAAGCTTTCTTCAATCTTAGAATTTTTTCTTTATGTCCTTTAACCATATAACCTAATAGTTCTTCAATATAGTCTTCTTTAAGATAGCCATTAAGGAAGGTTGACTTTACACCTAGTTGATAAAATTTTCATTTTATCTGAGCTACCAAAGAAATGAGTAAACAAATAGCCTCCATTTGAAATCATTGTCGTAATCAACTCCATGATTTTGCTTATATCCTTTAATAACAATTCTTAATTGGAAAAGTGCGTATAAGGCGGACTGAGAGTATTCTAATCAGGACTTCGTTTCAGTTGGCAGTCTATTATATCTGGCGGGAGCGGAATCAATGCTTATATAAGCAGCTAGAGAGGCCGAAATATGAATTAGCTGATTTTATAGTTAATGCTATTCGGGAAGTTATAATTGCTTCTAGACAGCAGATGTCTTTGAGTGGGCCTATGCGTAGGCGATGGCACATATAGCTAGGGGGCTGTTGTGAGTGGTTGTGGTAGAGGTCTTTTGTTTAAGCCTCTTCTTTGTGATTGTATCTGGTTCCTGTCCTGTTTAGGCTTGTACAGTGTAGCTGTTTTTAATTTTTTTAGTAATATAATTTCTTTAAATTAAAAAAAAAATTCTTAATTTGAATTTTTCTACCACTCTGTTAGTATTCTTCTTCAATTTACATACTTATTTGACTTTAATATCTTCATAGCCTTTAAGAAGAATTGCTAATTCATAAGTACTAGTTTTTTAATTGCCTTGATTTCCTTACTTATGGCTAATCTCCACCTTTTATCTTATATGACTTCTTTAAAATTTAATGACTCACTACCTATAATAAGACAATACAATTCATCAATATTAACAATAAGTTCATTACATCTGACATAAATGTCTCCCATATCTTTCATTTTCCTTGACCTCTCATTTGAAATTTCTTCATAATGTAACAAAAGTGGTGAAGGAGGTGGAATCATTTCTTGTATAGGTACCATAATCTTTTGTTGTTCTTCTTCTCCAAAATAAGGAGGAAAAGTATAAAATTTCTCTTTATGAGCCTCCCAATTCCACATAGCTTTCTTATTAAATTCAACATCTGAACTTATTACCACTTTACCATTATTTGGATTGTATAATATGTAGTCTTTGGAATGTGAATCATATCCAGTAAAGACATGTTTAATACTTCAATCATCAAACTTAGATCTTTCTTGTTGTGGCACTTGAGCATATCCAATGCCTCTAAAAATTTAAAAATAATAGACACCAGACTTTACTCCACTCCATACTTCATGAGGAGTTTAATGTTTTATATTTTATGTTAGAGAGAGGTTAGACAAATACACTGCACAAGAAACAACTTCAATTCAAAACTTCTTAGGCATATTTTTTGCTTTCAACATGCATCGTTCCATATTAAGGATGTTTTCTGCTCTTTCTTTAGACTATTCCATTTAATCATAGTGATATAGGAACTATTAAAGGATGATGGATGTCATGAGTTGCACAGAAATTAATGAATTCTTTGGAAGTAATTTCGCCTCCTTGATTGTATCTTAAAGCTTTGAATTTATAGCTACTTTCCTTTTTCACAATCATCTTAAAATTGTTCAAAGTAAGAAAATCTTTGTATTTTTTTAAAGAAAATAAACCTAAGTTTTTCTAATAAAATAATCAATAAAAAGTTTTAAAAATTTTCTTACTAAATGAGGCTGGACTGATTGGTCCACACATATCAGGATAGAAAAGTTAAAGTGAACTAGTTGCTTTTAATGTTGTTATTTAGGATTTTGCCAGCTTCTTTTGTCATATAACCTTGAGAGCTCCAAAATTTAAGTATCCAAATCTCATGTGCCAACATCAGATTTGATCTGGCAAATCAACTTTCAAACATTTGCTTTTATTGTTTTGATGTTCAATTTGGACATCCTATTCTTTGATATATAGTCACTTTAGAAATCAAATTAGAGTTTTCATCTTGAAGCCAAAAATTTTTATTTTTCATAAAAATTTCACACCGCTTTTCAAGGAGATTGCCTAATTTTAAAATATTATTTTTTATCTTATGTATATAATAAACATCGATGATCAACCTACGACTACCATATTTGGAAGAGATAAGATTGTATTTTTTTTAATTTGTATTTTTGACAAGTCTCTAAAAGAAACATCGTTTCTTATCTTCCCGTCAAGCCCTACAAATTTGCCTTTATATCCACACATATGATTGCTTGCACCATTATCTAAGTAATATATACTATCAACATTATTCTCTTCTTCTTTGCTTGTTACCAATAAAGTTGACTCTTCAATTTCTTGATTGTCATTAATAAGATTAAGCCTTTTATTTGATATTATCAATGGCATTACGACATTTCCAAGAATAATGGACAATTTTATGATAATCAAAATATTTAACTTTAGAATTGCCGTGCTACCTATCAATCATATCTAAATAGTAGCATCATCCTTTTTATCTTATTCTTTTATTTGCTCTTTGTAATGTTAGCTTCCTTCTTTTTTAGTTATGATGTTTCCATTCTCTTTTCCTCTTTCATATTATCCTATTCCTTGTTTACATCCTCTAAATTTATTCTCTTCTCCTTCATCATTCTTTAAAGAATTCTTAACTGTAAGAACTTGCTCCAATAACTTTTCATGACTTCACTTGATCTTTTCTTTATGGTCTTGTAAAAATCACTAATTCTTCAATGGTCACTGAGTCTAGATATTTTGACTCTTCAATGACACACACCACATAATCAAATTGGGAAATTAAATAATGAATAAGTTTATCCAATACACAAACATCTTCCATCTTGTCTCTATATCTCTTTAATTGATTTATAGTCGCCTTTAATCTTGTACATTAATTCAAAATTGACTCGAATTTCTTTATCTTCAAAATTTCAAAATCACTTCTTAGTGCTTGAAGTCTCATCTTCTTCACTTTATCAAAACCTTAAAAAGAATTTTATAAAACACCCCATACTTCATTTGAGCAAGTAATGTCGACTATTTTCTCAAACATATCATCCAAACATTGATGGATGAGAGTGAGAGCATGTTGATCTTTCTTTCTTATCTTGAACAAAGTTTATTTATCATTTTGAGAAAAGCTTTCTTTATTTTGAAACTATTCATAACCTTTTTGTACAATCTCTCACACATCTTAAGAGTGAAGCAAAGCTTTTTACGTATAGACACTATTTCTTATAGTTCTCTTTTATAAAGTGAGGAAATTGGAAGGAAATGAGTCCATGATTTGTCATGTCTACTTTCCTCACAATACTTTTCTTTACGTTTTAAGAAACTTTGATCTAATATCACTTTATTGAGAAATGAGAGTATAGAGAATAATTAAGAATGAAAGAAACTTTATTCTATTTTATTTTAGCTATTACAAAATGGACTATGATATTTGTAGAAATATTCATCCTCTATTTACGAAAAAATTATGAAAAAAACCATAAATTAATATAAATATAAATGACTCATCTAACGCTAGAAGAATTACAAAAAAAAAAATAGTCTTGAATTAATTCACATTACTTTCAACACCAAATTATCCTAAGAATCAAATCTTGATATTTTCAAATTACTATTTTCAACAATTTCTTTAGTCTAAGAAGATAGACATTAATGTTTGAGACTTAGAGATAAGGAAATTATATGGTTAAATATTGGGAATGGCTGCACATATGCTTGAAGCAAGAGTTTATGCTAGGAAGTGTTAAATTTCTTATATGGTATCTTGTTCAATCAAGCACAACACAAGAAGTTAGAACCACAATAGCAGCTTGGAATCTTATCAGAGCAAATGCATTGACTAATAAAATAATGTCTTATGGAGACTCAGGTTCTGATTCACCTTACGCCTTTTCTTAACCACTGAACATTTAAAAATAGAAAAGCACTGGATTTCCACTTCTTTTTGGGTACTATACAAGTGTTGCAAGTAAGTCGTATGTATACTTTAAATAGTAAATATACACTTTAGTTTTCTATTTGGGATAATGTGTTTCGTATTTGATCTACTTCAGCAAGCTGTCCAATAACCAAATGACTAAACAAGGTAAAATCCAGAAAAGTCTGTAGTTCAAAGGGAGGATAGTGATAAAAGAAACTGAATGGTTACCACATCATCTATCCACCTTCTCCAATGGAAACATATTGCCCACGGAAGAATGCGTTTAGATATTTGCAAGTGGTTTGCTTAATATTGTATCCTAAAGAAATTAAAATGTCAATTTATGCATAGTGGGCTATTCTGGGTACGTGGTTGTTTGCCACCATACGATATGAAAAGGCAACTTTAAATGATGCTCTACTCCTCTCAAGTTTGCCCCTTTTTCGTTAGAAATAGGGGAAAGGTTATATTGTAAAAGGACAAACAATTTCCAAGGTAGAAAGAAGTTCACCAATGGAGGTGGTCCAGTCCTGATCACAATTACACGACTCAAAACATATTATCAGAACATTGAATTGCGATACTGCCAAAAACTGACCTTTTGTTGATCGGATAAAATAGAAGGTGTTCCTTCTCAAAAGGAGAAGATTGTCCACCAGGCGTATCCAAGCTAACGTTCGATCTTAAAGAAAGGAATCGAAAGTCATACTCGTTAATGACTTAGTTCCAAAGAGCAGAAGAGAAGGAAAGACCTTTATCTAATGAGATTGTCCCCTTTTTTAATAGCATGTAATATAAATTTCATGGACTTAGGCCGTATGGGTTCTAATTCTAGTACTCATTATTTACTATGTTTCTTTTTCCTTCTCTTGAAAGTGCTCCCTCCAAGGATTGAAGAAAGCTCCTTCAGCTATCAACCTGTCAAGCTTGAACTCTGCTGGTGACAAATGATCAAACACTTGGTGTGCTCTATTCAGCAAGACTCCAGCTAGCTGAAAAATGCTACCAGCTCTGCTCACAGATTTGTAACTGGAATGTAAAATGTTGCTTTAATGAAATACAC
>JANKYE010000009.1:26230146-26242028 GCA_032467995.1 Erythroxylum dillonii | reverse complement strand
ATTCATCAAAGTCTCATAAATTGAAATTTCAAAGAAGTTACATGAATAGTAACTGAACAAGCTCACCTTTTTCAATTATAAAGATGTTACCCACACTACATGCATATTGAAAACACTCATTTCATGCATTAACCTCCAAATGTCCTTGTAAAACATGTAAGACAACTTGCTACATTCACTATCGATTCCTTATTTAATAATTCTAACGTCCAATCAAAGTTCGGGGTCCAACAGATGGACCTTGTGATATGATTCTTTACGTAATGCAATTTTATTGTTGTGAATCAAGACAAAAAATGAAAGAAATTGAGTTATTTTGGAGGAACCTATGGTTATGAAGGATATATTCCTGCAAGCCTACATGTCAGTTTGGGTGACTATGTAGCTCTTTGGGACCATGTTTATTTACAATTTTCGAAGAATTTAAGTAAGATTGAGAGGCGAGTGTTTCCACTTTAGAGACCATAATTTGAGCTATAAAAGGGCAAAATGAAGACAAAACAAGGGGGTTCGTAAAAGGTTCGTAGACGGCTCAAGTAAGGCTTAGGCAAACACAAAATGATGGCCGAGAATGATATAGAGAATGGAGAACAAGCATAGAATCATATTTATATTGATTTCCATCAATCTTAAGTGGATTTTATGAAGATCAAAAGGGATTTCATGATGTCTCTTTCAATTTGCAGGTTCTCATTTAGTTTTGATGTTATTTCTTCTGTGATTATGAACTAAAATTTGCTTAGAACTTGGATTATATGAACCATAAATTGGGATGGACCTTGTGATATGGTTCTTTACGTAATGCAATTTTAATGTTGTGAATCAAGACAAAAAATGAAAGAATTTGAGTTATTTTGGAGGAACCTATGGTTATGAAGGATATATTCCTGCAAGCCTACATGTCAATTTGGGTGACTATGTAACTCTTTGGGACCATGTTTATTTACAATTTTCGAAGAATTTAAGTAAGATTGAGAGGTGAGCGTTCCCACTTTAGAGACCCTAATTTGAGCTATAAAAGGGAAAAATGAAGAGAAAAAAAGGGGGTTCGTAAAAGGTTCATAGGAGGCTTAAGTTGGCTTAGGCAAACACAAAATGATGGCCAAGAATGATATAGAGAATGAAGAACAAGCATAGAAACATATTTATATTTATTTCCATCAATCTAAAGTGGATTTTATGAAGATCAAAAGGGATTCATCATGTCTCTTTTAGTTTTCAGGTTTTCATTTAGTTTTGATGTTATGTCTTCTGTAATTATGAACTAAAATTTGCCTAGAACTTGGATTATATGAACTATAAATTGGGATGGACCTTGTGATAGGATTCTTTACTTAATGCAATTTTATTGTTGATTCATTGTTATTTATTTATATGTTTTAATTCTTGAATTAATATGTTCATAATATTATTTCAATATACAATTTCATATAATTGAGATTGAGAAATCATTTTGTATGAATAGATATACCATAATTAGAAGACAAAAAATGAAAGAATTAGAGTTATTTTGGAGGAACCTATGGTTATGAAGGATATATTCGAGCAAGTCTACATGTCAGTTTGGGTGACTATGTAGCTCTTTGGGACTATGTTTATTTACAATTTTCGAAGAATTTAAGTAAGATTGAGAGGTGAGTATTTCCACTTTAGAGACCATAATTTGAGCTATAAAAGGACAAAATGAAGAGAAAACAAGGGGGTTCGTAAGAGGTTCGCAGGAGGCTCAAGTTAGACTTAGGCGAACATAAAATAATGGCCGAGAATGATATAGAGAATGGAGAACAAGCATAGAAACATATTTAGATTGATTTCCATCAATCTAAAGTAAAGTAGAACAAGCATAGAAACATATTTAGATTGATTTCCATCAATCTAAAGTGGATTATATAAAGATCAAAAGGGATTTCATCATGTCTCTTTTAGTTTTCAGGTTTTCATTTAGTTTTGATGTTATGTCTTCTGTGATTATGAACTAAAATTTTCCCAGAACTTGGATTATATGCACCATAAATTGGGATGGACCTTGTGATATGATTCTTTACTTAATGCAATTTTATTGTTGATTCATTGATATTTAATTATATGTTTTAATTCTTGAATTAATATGTTCATAATATTATTTCAATGTATGATTTCATATAATTGAGATTGAGAAATTATTTTGTATGAATAGATATACCATAATTAAAAGACAAAAAATGAAAGAATTAGAGTTATTTTGGAGGAACCTATGGTTATGAAGGATATATTCGTGCAAGCCTACATGTCCGTTTGGGTGACTATGTAGCTCTTTGGGACCATGCTTATTTACAATTTTTGAAGATTTTAAGTAAGATTGAGAGGTGAGTGTTTCCACTTTAGAGACCATAATTTGAGCTATAAAAGGGCAAAATGAAGAGAAAACAAGGGGGTTCGTAAGAGGTTCATAAAAGGCTCAAGTTAGGCTTATGCAAACACAAAATGATGTTTGAGAATGATATAGAGAATGGAGAACAAGCATAGAAACATATTTTGATTGATTTCCATCAATCTAAAGTGGATTTTATGAAGATCAAAAGGGATTTCATCATGTCTCTTTTAGTTTTCATGTTTTCATTTAGTTTTGATGTTATGTCTTATGTGATTACGAACTAAAATTTTCCTAGAACTTGGATTATATGAACCATAAATTGGGATGGACCTTGTCGTATGATTCTTTACTTAATGCAATTTTATTGTTGATTCACTGCTATTTAATTATATGTTTTAATTCTTGAATTAATATGTTCGGAATATTATTTCAATGTATGATTTCATATAATTGAGATTGAGAAATTATTTTGTATGAATAGATATACCATAATTAGAAGACAAAAAAATGAAAGAAATAGAGTTATTTTGGAGGAACCTATGGTTATGAAGGATATATTCGTGCAAGCCTACATGTTAGTTTGGGTGACTATGTAACTCTTTAGGACCATGTTTATTTACAATTTTCGAAGAATTTAGGTAAGATTGAGAGGTGAGTGTTTCCACTTTAGAGACCATAATTTGAGCTATAAAAGGGCAAAATGAAGACAAAACAAGGGGGTTCGTAAGAGGTTCGTAAAAGGCTCAAGTTAGGCTTAGGCAAACACAAAATGATAGTCGAGAATGATATATAGAGAATGGAGAACACGCATAGAAACATATTTAGATTGATTTCCATCATTCTAAAGTGGATTTTATGAAGATCAAAAGGGATTTCATCATGTCTCTTTAAGTTTTCTAGTTTTCATTTAGTTTTGATGTTATGTCTTCTATGATTACGAACTAAAATTTTCCTAGAACTTGGATTATATGAACCATAAATTAGGATGGACCTTGTGATATGATTCTTTACTTAATGCAATTTTATTCTTGATTCATTGTTATTTAATTATATGTTTTAATTGTTGAATTAATGTTTTCGGAATATTATTTCAATGTATGATTTTATATGATTGAGATTGAGAAATTATTTTGTATAAATAGATATACCATAATTAGAAGACAAAAAATGAAATAATTAGAGTTATTTTAGAGGAGCCTATGGTTATGAAGGATATATTCGTGCAAGCCTACACGTCAATTTGGGTGACTAAGTAGCTCTTTGGGACCTTGTTTATTTACAATTTTCGAAGAATTTAAGTAAGATTAAGAGGTGAGTGTTTCGACTTTAGAGACCATAATTTGAGCTATAAAAGGGCAAAATGAAGAGAAAACAAGGGGGTTCGTAAGAGGTTCGTAGGAGGCTCAAGTTAGGCTTAGGCAAACACAAAATGATGGCCAAGAATGATATAGAGAATGGAGAGCAAGCATAGAAACATATTTATATTGATTTTCATCAATCTAAAGTGGATTTTATAAAGATCAAAAGGGATTTCATCATGTCTCTTTTAGTTTTCTGGTTTTCATTTAGTTTTGATGTTATGTCTTCTATGATTACGAACTAAAATTTTCCTAGAACTTGGATTATATGAACCATAAATTGGGATGGACCTTGTGATATGATTCTTTACTTAATGCAATTTTATTGTTGATTCATTGCTATTTAATTATATGTTTTAATTCTTGAATTAATATGTTTGGAATATTATTTCAATGTATAATTTCATATAATTGAAATTGAGAAATTATTTTGTATAAATAGATATACCATAATTAGAAGACAAAAAATGAAAGAATTAGAGTTATTTGGAGGAACCTATGGTTATGAAGGATATATTCGTGCAAGCCTACATGTTAGTTTGTGTGACTATGTAGCTCTTTGGGACCATGTTTATTTACAATTTTCGAAGAATTTTAGTAAGATTGAGAGGTGAGAGTTTTCACTTTAGAGACCATAATTTGAGTTATAAAAGGGCAAAATGAAGACAAAACAAGGGGGTTCGTAAGAGGTTCGTAAGAAGCTCAAGTTAGGCTTAGGCAAACACAAAATAATGTTCGAGAATGGTGTAGAGAATGGAGAACAAGCATAGAAACACATTTAGATTGATTTTATTTAGATTGATTTCCTTCAATCTAAAGTGGATTTATGAAGATCAAAAGGGATTTCATCATGTCTCTTTTAGTTTTCAGGTTTTCATCTAGTTTTGATGTTATGTCTTCTGTGATTATGAACTAAAGTTTTCCTAGAACTTGGATTATATGAACCATAAATTGGGATGGACCTTGTGATATGATTATGTACTTAATGCAATTTTATTGTTGATTCATTGCTATTTAATTGTATGTTTTAATTCTTGAATTAATGTGTTAGGAATATTATTTCAATGTATGATTTCATATAATTGAGATTGAGAAATTATTTTGTATGAATAGATATACCATAATTAGAAGACAAAAAATGAAATAATTAGAGTTATTTTGGAGGAACCTATGGTTATGAAGGATATATTCGCGCAAGCCTACATGTCAGTTTGAGTGACTATGTAGCTCTTTGGTACCATGTTTAATTGCAATTTTCGAAGAATTTAAGTAAGATTAAGAGGTGAGTGTTTCCATTTTAGAGACCATAATTTGAGCTATGAAAGGGCAAAATGAAGACAAAACAAGGGGGTTCGTAAGAGGTTCGTAGGAGGCTCAAGTTAGGCTTAGGCAAACACAAAATGATGGCCAAGAATGATGTAGAGATGGAGAACAAGCATAGAAACATATTTAGATTGATTTCCATCAATCTAAAGTGGATTTTATGAAGATCAAAAGGGATTTCATCATGTCTCTTTTAGTTTTCAGGTTTTCATTTAGTTTTGATGTTATGTCTTCTGTGATTACGAACTAAAATTTTCTTAGAACTTGGATTATATGAACCATAAATTTAGATGGACCTTGTGATATGATTCTTTACTTAATGCAATTTTATTGTTGATTCATTGCTATTTAATTATATGTTTTAATTCTTGAATTAATATGTTCGGAATATTATTTCAATGTATGATTTCATATAATTGAGATTGATAAATTATTTTGTATGAATAGATATATCATAATTATAAGAAGTTGCGGGCAACTTAGAGATATGTAGACATAAATTTCTATATTAAAGTCAAACCTAATAGTAAAATTCACTAATCAATTAATGCAATCTTAAGGATTTTAACTAGAAAGAGATTTCAACCAATCAACCAAGAGTTAGATATTAATATTCTTAAAAAAGATATTAACATAAAATAGGAATTTCCACAGTCCATTAATTAATAACTGAATTATATGATAATAGGTTAATACTTAAAAAATCATTGGGGGGATTCAATGTGTAGGTACCATTTTTTTTCTTTGATTATTTTTTAGCTTAATACTTGGTTTAGTTAGTCAATTGTTTTGATTTATTTTTGTTTATTATTTCAATGTTGAATTTCATCAATTATTATCACCATAATTTGTTAGATTAGATAAGAGAAAGACAGTAATTAAGTACTTGTTATTCTAGTCTTCGTAAGATCAACCCGTACTTATCAGTGATAGTTATAGCTACAAGTTACACTTGTCATAAAACAGATCAATCAATTCACCTTAATACATCAAAAAGAGGTTTGAGTTATGTCAAAGAAATGTGAATTATGGAATAAATCCAGTGTAGGTTAGAATTATAAACTACAGGGTTATTCTGAAGTGATTTGGCATGACTTATAGATGACACGATAAGCACCTCAAGCCATTGTTTTAATTTTGGATTTGGTGTATTCTTATAGTGTTCCAAGAAGCAAGATGTTATTACACAATCAATAGCTGAAGCAGAATTTATTGCAGCCATAGCAGTAGTCAATCAAGTTTGTGGTTAAGAAAAGTGTTGATTGATTTGCACTTTGAGCAATTAATGAGTATTGAGGTGATGATGAACTACCAAGCAGTCATAGCTATCTCCAACAGTCATGTCTTCTATGAGAAGACAAAACATTTTAACATTAAGTTGTTTTTTCTTAGAGAAGTAGAAAGAGATGGTGTTGTGAAATTGAAGTACTATAAGACTGATGTTCAACTTGCATACATCTTTACAAGGGCTCTTCCAAGGAGCAACTTTGAGTTTCTGAGAGAGAAACTTGAAATTTATAACTATTAAAGCAAGGAAGAGTGTTGAATTATGCTACTGTGGCTACAAAATATTAATTTGACAAAAAAAAAAATAAGTGTATGCGCACGTGGATTTAAGAATGCATAGGAGAATTTAAAGCCATATCTACAACACTGCCTTTTTTCTTTACCAAATTTTTAGGAGATTTGTTTTAAATTATTTTGTTAATTATATTTGCAGCTGTTAATGGCAGTTTTTTAAGAGCTTATTAGCCCTGTAAACATGCTCCATTTTACTTGCTTTTGTTTATAAATTTTTGTTACAAGATTTATGTATTTAAGTTGTTGATCATTCAATGAATCAGATAAGTTTGTAACATATTTTTCATTAATGTTCTTGCTTTCTTTCATTACTGTTTTGTTTGATTATGTCCAATTAGAACTAAAATTCTAACAACAATAGAAAGGCCAATGCCTTGTAAATGCTGCTTCATTTACAACATATAGAAGAAAACTAATGCAAGGATATTTATGAACGAGCAAGTTGACATCAAGTCAAAAGTTATTTTAATGGTTTATAGAAATAGCATTAGCTAAAGGAATAACCAGCTCACTATTCGATATAGCCTACAGATGAAACCTGCTGTGTAATCTAAAAACAGCCTTCTCAGGTCTTTCTAAGTGAAATTTGCATGGTACATATCTAACCAACTTTTACCTTTCTCTTCGCTAGTTATTGGAGCATACATTGCTACTTTACTACTAAGCAGTGTTTGTAAAACACCTTGTGGTTTACCTTTTCATAAAAAACAAAAAAGAAGAAAACGTTACTTACTGAGCAGTCTGTTTGGGGAGTTCGATATATGGCATGCTTCTTCCGGTATAGGCCCAAAGAAAGGATACGTGATGGATCCAGACTTTTAGTAATGGACTCCAAATGATGAATGATGAAATGGAAATGACACAGTAATGTTTAATCAAGCTATGCAAATGTACAAAAGAGTACGGAGATGCAGATTAGTTGGATCAATAGCTAGCTAACTTACTCTAATTCTTTGGATTTCCTTGACGGCGTCGTATTGGGGGGTGATAAAGGTAATGAATTATGGAGAAATCACGCATAAGGGGATTAAGAGAAGATAGTTAATCAAACTTACTTGTCCACATCAGGCTTTACTTAACCTACTATTATTGTCATAGAGTATTCTCATATTAAGACCCTAAACCGCCCAGGCGGCCGACCTTAGTTAGCAAAGTTAAGGTTTTATTTATTTTTTAATGTAACCTTAGCTCGTAAAGTTAACCTATGAAGTCACGATATAGAAAAGCTTAGAAAATACGTTACATTAGAATATAAAAAGAATTAAGACCTTTTTATCTCTATCAAATATGTGTACCACTACTACTACCACTACCCTTTTTTTTTTTTTTTTGGATTTATGAACGGAAATTATGATATCTCAGTACAACGTGTCGCATTTTAGGAGGATTCAAGGAAGAAAAAGACCGCAACCTGCGCTTTGAGGAAAGGAACTGGTTGGGCCCCACAGTGGACGCGTGAAAGAGTTTAACTGGGGAAAAAAATAATAATAATAAACCTTTTTACTTACTTGTGAATTGATGACGTGGCGCGCATTCAGGTCTGGGTGGAATGATGCGTTGTAGTCATACTACGGGTGGGGAAAATGACAGAATAGGTAAGTAACTGACCAATTCAAACGCTGTGTTTTAAATCATATTAAATTTAATTTAAAGAATTAGTTGGAGGTCAATTTATGATCATAAACGAAGTTAAGGAAAAACAAAATTAAAAGTTATAATTTGTCGTATTCATATATGTCAATTATCCAACATCATTGTATTAGGTTAACTTTGCGATAGGATGTCCACCGACTATATAGGCTACATGGTTTGCTCTTAAGGCGAGTTAATAAACCCGATTGCGACATTCCTTAGAAGCCCCCTACTTTTTTTTCTTTGGAAGGCGAGCAGTACAATTAGGCAGGAAATCGAGGGAAACAAATTCCCGACAAATCCTTCAAGAAGATTAGGTGACACTTAACGGGTACGGTAGTGAAATAAGTAACTCCTACAGCAAAATAACTGGCATAATTGGCGAATCAATCAGCACATCTGTTACTCTCTCGATACACATGTCGATGAACAACAATCCAGTTCCTAGTGAACAACTCATAAATGCGTCGGACAAAAGGATTTAGCGACCGGGATCGCTGATCAACAGAGGAGAGGAGATTGGACACTGCCTTGAAATCGACCTCAAGTTCAATCCAGCGATGTCCCAGATTTCAGGCCAGTGTCAGGCCAATATACACGCTCTAAAGTTTCGCCGCCATCCAATATAATGCGAGAAGCCACCCCTCTATAGTCCTTCACTGTCTCGTAAAATGTCCCCTACTGTGGCGGTCAAGGAAGATCGTTTGGAGGCGTCGTTAGTGTTGAGCTTGATCCAACCCATGGGAAGTTCGCGCCAGCCGATAGAATGCATGTACCGAGGTGGAGGCCCAGTAGGAAGCTCCCGATGATGCCATCTAACTGCCTGGGGGAGAGTACCTGCATAAGACAAAACAAAATACTGGGGTGAGGAAGGCCAAGTAAAATACTCCTCAAAGAGGGTCTGATTCCTCAATTACCAAAGTAACCAGCACAAAATCTTAAAGAGGGTCGCTCAATCGTGCCCAAGAACTTGATGATCGCAAAGAAGGTTGTGACAGAGTCAATCCCGAAGCAGTTGAGCGAAAAAGCCATCAGGAACATGAAAAGCAATCCACACTTGGCGAGCTTTAAACATACATTATAGAACCCCAATAACTACAAATTACTTAACATTGTTGTGTCATTAGTTTGCTCCAGATTCTGGTTGATTGCCTACGTGTAGTTTCCAAGTTGAGATTTGGATGCTAAAGTTTGTAGTTATTACGGTTTCACTTTACATAGCATATATGTAGCACATTGGGATCCACGTGTCTAACAAAAAATAATAAATGTGTTATATCATACTAACATAATACATCCTTTCAAAAAAAAAAAAAACATAATACATACCGTCCACATGTCTAACAAAAAATAATAAATCTATATCATACTAACATAATACATACCGATTGAAGATAAAAATTTATTAAATTTTCATTTATTCAAGATTTATATTGAATGTTTTACTTAGTATACATTTTGAACATTATGAAATATTATGGTCTATTATATGTTTTAATAAAAACATTAAATTTAAATTTAAACTTTTTATCAGACACAATTTTGGGCATTGAAGTCCTAAAGTCTTTGTTAAATTCTAATCTACAAATAATTATTCACAATCAGATATATTTAGTTTCTAAAAGTGACTAATTAAAGTTTTTATACATATGTTTGTTTTTTATTTTTGATTCATTAGGGTTATTTGGATATCCTCATTATTGTTGAAATAAATGGAGTAAACTTAAAAAATTAATAAAGGGAATTTTATAATTTAAATTTTTGACATTTTATAGCATTTCAATTAGGAGGTAAAAGATTTTGGGAAATTAAATAATAAAAGAGAAATTTATGGATCATCAGACTGAAGTATATATCGAAGCTCACAGATGACTAAGTGCATTTTGGTATTTTTCTCATTTGTAAGAAAACCCTAAAAGTTGTCTATGATACATATTTTTTTAATACTTTATTCATTCTGAAAGAATTGATAGTTACAACTATCTCGGAGGAAGGAATGTTCTTATACAACATAGGCTCAATATAGTTACCAAGTAACTAACAAATTGGAATTTAAACGAGTGACTAAATAATTAACAACCTAGAAGTCAAACATTTGATATTAGGAGGATGCTACTTTATTTATCCATTAGGAACTTTTATGCTTTGTCTAAATAGCTAGATGATTGATCATTTCAGGGCTAAGCTAGGGATGTAGTTGGTATTATTCTGGTTCACTTTTATCTACTCTCTTATCCATTGATGCAAATCATTCATCACTTAGTAATCTATTCTTTACCTTCCTTGAAACAATCTAGTGTTTCTTTGATTCCAAATGGAGTCCATAGAGCTACCACATGTAATGATGCATAAGGCTTTAAGTTCTTTGGATAAGCTTCCGTCCTTTTCTACTTTGTTAAGTATGTTAGCATAGTTTAGACTTGGTATAAATAAGTAATAGAGCTCTTGTCTCAAGTTCCATACTTTTATAAAGAATTCACAAGTGAAGAAAATATGATGGAGTGATTTCTGATCCTTCTTTCAAAGGCAGTAAAGTTGAGAGGTATTTTGAAACTTGAGATTATCCAAGGTCCTCAAACATTGCTTCTAAATAAGCCATAAGAGAAAGGAGATTGTTAACAATAGTTTCTAGCTCATATAATCTCAAAACATCTCATCCTCTAACAAACAAAGAAGAATCGTTGGCCCACTTGTTCCTATATATGAGTGTTTTGACTTTAGTAGATTCAGGGAACATGTTTTTGAGTATTAGGAATAAGTTGGTCTTGTTAAGTGGCCTTGTTTTGCTCTATATATCAAACTATAATGAAGCATTCTCACCATTTGTTATTCTATAGTTGATGCTCATCTCTATTGATTCCTTGAGTTTGAGCAATTGATTCATGAACTAGGAATATGAGTACTTGTTACTAATTTCTCAAAAGCTTCTCCCTTTTAGGAAGTAGATATGGATATAGAATCTAAAGCCCTTTATTTTCAGACAAGAGTCTCCATATTCTATTATAAGATTATTCCTAATCCTTCAGTCCTCTTAGGCTTGTATAGTTTAGATTACTTAAGTACTTTTTGTCAATTCTCCATACAAAAGTTAATCTTTTAGTATCCTTATAACATCCTTGATCATTTCTTTACAGAGGAAACCATGTGAAAGTTAAGAAGAGACATCTTGGTGCTCTAGTGAGAAGATGCAAAAAGATTATACTTAAAAACTATAAGAAAAAATAAAAAAAGCCTAAGAAGAATTAGAGGGAGGTAATTAGGAATGATATAATTTTGCTGGAACTTATTAAAAACGTGATCTCAATAGGAAACTTTGGCATACTAAGATACAGATAAAGGATTTCGTATAAAGAAGTCCTTTTCTATCTCATAAATCTGGTAAACTTTTTCTTTCAAGTCCGATGTCATGTATTTAGCCTAAATATATGTTATATAGTATTTTCTTCATAGTTATTTAGCCTAAACATTTCCTTACCAAGCATAAACATTTTCTTATAATGACTTATTTGTGTTATTTATTTGTTTGTTTTATTCTTGTTTGTATATTTATTTACTTATTTTTATTGTTTACATTTTTCTATATTTATTGGACTATTTATTTTCTTACTTATTTTTATATGTTTATTTGTACCTTT
>JANKYE010000009.1:26201506-26213890 GCA_032467995.1 Erythroxylum dillonii | reverse complement strand
ATATATACCTTACAAACAACCAAAACAGACATAAGACATTCATTGTATCTTCATCATCTGTCCCATTACTACAGATGCTACATGGTATTAGAGCAAAAATTTGACCTCATAGTGCCCAAATCCAAACCAAATCAAAAATGACACAAAGCTCGGGAGATTCAAGTCAAAACGACACACCAGCTTTGAATCTCAAAAAAGAAATCAAAGCAGAAGCATACTTAAACACTGTCGCCGACACTCCAGGATGTTTCATGGTCACCACGTCACTCAATGAAAGCAACTATTTGGCATGGAGCAGATCTATGATCATATCTCTAAAATCTAAGAACAAATTAGGTTTTGTTAATAGCGAAATCAAGAAACCCAATGACAACACAGTAGTCACGACAGCACAAGATCTTTGCAACGAGTTAAAAATTCGATATGGAGAAAGCAGTGGTCCTCACTTATACTACATTGCGCAAGAAATCAGCAATTTACGTCAAGGTAATAACTTAGTCACGACGTATTTTACAAAGTTAAAGAGTCTGTGGAATGACATTGATTGCTTAATGCCATACAAAATTTGTTCTTGTGAAGTTGCAAAACACAATCTGTGTTGTAAATAGCATGACAATTTGACAGTCATTCACATTTCAACGAATCCCATCTTTCATGAACGAACAAAGCATCTTGAGATTGACTGTTACCTAGTTCGCAATGATGTTTCTGAAGGTTTCGTATCTACACCACATGTAACTTCTGCACTTCAATTGGCTGACTGCTTCACCAAGGTCTCGCCTGCCCCAAAATTTAGCGATGCTATGTCCAAGTTGGGTCTCATTCTTTCAACTCCAACTTGAGGAGGAGGGGGTGTTGCTAATGGTACAGACTCAAGACCCATGATAATAACAAAGAACAACAGTAGCATATCCCACGCAACCTCTCACCTCTGTCCATTCTTCTCTCACTCAACCGTCCTGGACAAATAGTACATACCTTTTCCATCATTAGTTTGTTACAAGTTTATTATATGTAAAGTTAGTATTAATTTGTTACCAGTTTGTTATAGATACATGTACAATCAATTAATTAATTAATTAGATTTTATCTTGATTAATTATTTTAATTAATTAATTAATTATATTATATCTTAGTCATTTATTTATTTTAATTAAATATATTTTAATTAAATATATTTTAATTAAAAAATTATTAGTGTTGGTAAGAATCAAACCCATTCTTCCCACATATGAAGGGTATGAACCATTATCTAAAAAATGAGTATGAAAAAATTATTCAATCAATAATAATAACTAACCAATTATTATCCATTACGATTGATTTATTCATATACTTACTAACAAAGCACCTCTTAAAAGTTGAAAAGTCAATTTCAGTGAGCTCTATGATGTTTTTTTTCCACCATCTGTGCTGATGACATTTGGAGTAGACTCTTGGATCAAGAAAATTCTCATAAGGAGCACGCATAGGCTTCAAAGTCCCCACCATAGAATTATGATGAATGAAGTTATAAATTTCAAGGAAGAATTAATAACATGAATTAAATTCCATTACTGGACCCTATTCCTATGAGACATTTACACATAAAAGGAAAATGACCAAAGAAGACGAACAGGTTGCAATTTTAATTTAAAAAACGAGACCACTTATGGTGAATGCATGTTCCACGCGCACAACCAAATCTGGAGGAAAGAAAGACTTGGTTGACTTGACTTGTCATGACAATTTCCAGGAAATTTGGCCTCGCTTTTGACAGAAACAAAGGAATCATTTCAGACTCGAGATTGGATACTAATCTCCGTTTTAAAATAAATGTTGGGTACACCAACGTCTCACTCACTTTAGGGGTCTGCGATCTGCCTTTGAAAATTGAAACAAACTTGTTAGATATTCCACCCCTACCATTACTCTTACACTAAATAATTTCCACAAACTTCATTTTTTGTTAGAATTTCACATTCTTTGTCTTGTCGGGGAAAAGGGTTACGTTGTTGACTTTTTCTTCAAAGTTTACCCTCTGTAAGAAACTTCTTGGACAATTACAGAAACGTAACAGCCGGGTTTTGCTTTTTAGGTAGATTTGAGTAATTAACTATGTAAATAAAACCGAAAAGACGCCATTTATTTACATTTGAGTGAAATAGGCAGGAAACTGTTGGTTATCTTCCTCGTTCTTTCTTGAATTCCAGGTTATATAGTCCTCTGCATCCTACATGTAACCACACCACAATCAGAATATCTCCACGCTACCTTCCCTCCGTATTTACGTTCTCTTAGCAGTATATGATGGACAGCACAAAGAATACTGATCTCATTTCCCCCTGTGAGCTGCTCCTTTTTTCAGTAGTAATCATCCATCTCATCCTCAACATCTTAGATCTTTTCCCATGTTCTTGTTGTTCGCCCCATTCATTCTTTGACAAATTGGCCTGCTTCTTCAAGTCTTGTACTGCTGACTTTTCAATCAACAATGCTTCCAGTATTGTGATTGAAAGACAAGTTGTGGGTGGCAAAGATTTGGCTCAAAATGCTAACTCTTTCAACAGTGGAGACGGTGAGGAAGTTAGTATAGGAGAAGTAGGGGAAGTGATGAGAGACTTGGGAACTCCTTATGATCCTTCTGGTGACAAGCTGCCTGAGAAAATTAGCTCCAGTGGTATTAATTATATGCTTGAAGACAAAGATCCAAGCATAGAGGAAGTACATGACGCTTTCCGTGTGTTTGATGAGAATGATGACGGGTTCATTAACACAGAGGAGTTGAGGAAAGTGCTTTGTAAACTGAGTTCCAAGGAAATTACAGAAGCAGATTGCAGAAGGATCATTGAAACCTACGATGAAAATGGAGATGAACTCATAGACTTCAGCGAATTTGTGAGAGTTATGTCCATCAGTCTCAGCAATTGAAGGGTAAGTCCCGAAATGATCACTCTGTTGTCGGGTTTGTTTTATTTTTTTCCCCATCTATTTTATTTCAGTCGTCCTCCATATAGATATTCTTTTGGTCCGACCTGCATGTAATTCCTAGGACCATTAGTTGTTCACCGAATGGCCTATGTCGGTTGATACTTCGAAGAACCTGAAGTAGATTGCATATTAATTGGATGGCAATCACCTGCCTGCCCACCCTCCAGTCCTGTTCTTCAATTCATTTCGCTACCGTGTGCTAAGTCGAGCCTTCCCTTTCTTCATGTTCATCTCCAACTACAAGAATTTGCCATCCTCAATGTCTAAACATGTAATTTAGAGCATGAGATGGTTCAGATGTACTTAATTTTAAGAAGGAAAAAAAAAAAACTACATCAAATATTAAAGGAGGTCGGAGTATCTCCCATTTACTAGCTAAGATGAGAGATGTATGTATTTGCATTTATGCATTTCAAAGTAAATAAATATCTGCTGTAGAAAAGAATATCATCCTTATACAGAAGTTACACCGCAATCCTGCAAGAGAGATCCTTGAGGCGTCCAAAGTTAGTATCTCCTAACCACAGGTTCAGTTGCCTGTTCTTCCTTTCCAAATTCAACACTTTCATACCTAAGCTGAAGCCATTAATTTTTTCTAATGCACAGATATAGAGCAAATGTTAAAATGTCTTAATATTCATATTGGTACAATCTTTAATATTTTAAAATGTTCAATTAAAGTTTTTAACAAGAATAAAAATAAATAATAAATCCTTAAACAGAAAAATAAGATGCCATATTATTAAAGATATTTTTTAAAATGTCAATTTGTTTATTTTTGTACGTATCAGTATGAAAATGAACATGTGATGATGGTTGTTATAGTAACAAGTTCACTTCATGACAACAATTCAACTAGAATATTACTTGTGTACTTACAGAAGTTTCAGGTGAAGATTGTACGAATGATCATTAAGCTTGAGTTCATCTAAGAGATGATTGATAAAAGAGTTTAGTCATAACCAACAAAATGAAATATAAAAAGGCAAGTAAAAAATCAATAATCGGGCATGATTTATTGTTTGGATCCATGAATATAGCAATTATTATTAATTGAAATTGATAATAAATGAGAGAAAATAGTTATCCACATATATTGAAACAAGCAGCACAGTAAAAATACTAAGTGAAACGTTTATAAATCAATTAATTTAAACTCAACCAAAAGAGTTGATAAATCCTTAAAAGTAAACCCAAATTTCTGACATATGTTACAAATTCGGGCAACGGTCCAACATTGAGGAAGGCCTTGTTCCCTAAGATTCCACCACGTAAGGCTTATAAAATTCAAAGCTTATCCTTTTACTTGATGGAGACGCTTTCGCGTGAAGTTTATGCTGGAAAATGGCGTTGACGAGCCCATTCAATTTGAGCCGTCTAAACAAGCTTCAGGATCGACAAATGCAATGCAACAAAAAGAAATGGTTTATTAAAATTCGGTGTCCACCAATGTTGACTTCCGCCAAAATTATAAAATGTAGCTGTCAAGTGGGACATGTTGAGGGTTGTGACGGGTTCATTCTGGATGGTGCTGTCCGATCCAAGTTACCCTAAACTTGTAGGAAAATAACCTCGTACATTAGAATGATATGAGAGGAAACATTCCTTTAGCAAGTTGAAGGGTCAGTGGATCCGATTATTCCAGCAGTCTTCCCATAACAATATGAAAAAAAATCTGATTAGCAACAGGAAGAAACAACAATCATGAAACCTGAAGGAAAGCTCGAACGACCAACCTGAAAATTGGGAATTGAGTTAAGCCACATAGCAAAGAGACACAGAGATAACACCATAGATGATAGGTTGAATTTTTAAGACTTTAGTAGAGGTTATTAGATGGCTATCTAACCAACCCCTTAATTTAGTTACCATTAATATAACTCTCCAGAGAATCCGCGACCACATTTAGCTAAAATTGAGTACCTCTCCTTCTTGCTTCGTGAGTATCAAATATTCAAATGTAATTGAGCAGCGAAATACACACGAGTACACACTTCTCGCTCAAGATCCTGAGTTCCAGTGGAAGACAAAGGAGAGAACAATTGCGATGCCAGAGTGCATACAAAGGACAAAGAACAACAGACAGGGATGAGTATACATTCTAGCCCGTGTCGCTATAGCTAGTGCAATTGATACTTATCAAGGTTACTGATGAAAACTAAAACATATATTAAACGCTAAAGAACATCTTATGTTTTACTTCTAACACATCCAAGATGTTCCACTTTCTACATATCTGAAAGAATGGTATAGGTTTTATTTTCTACATATCAGAAACTATGGTATCTAATCGATCAGGGTATAATCATGAAAGACATATTAATGCTATGAAAGGAGTTTGCCTGATAGTTCAACTAAAAGCACACAACACGCTGTGGAGAAGATAACGAGTTACTAATTTAAAAACTTATAGTTTACTTTAAAAATTTGGAGAAAAAGGCTAAGTGATCAGATTACCCGGTTCATCCGAAGGAAGTCCATACACCACAATCATAATGGTGCAGCCACCCAAATATATGTCCCCTGCAGATTGTAAATCTAGGCAGTTTAGCATGGTACAGGGGTTGAAAAGATCTTACGGTACAGAAGTGTTGGCACACACTTGATCATCGGAGATGGTAGTAAAAGTGTAGAAATTGAAATATGGTCATATAAACCATATCAAAAAAGGCTCAATTTCTGAACTCCTGAGACTACAAGATTGATCACCCTTTATCGGACAAATAAAGAAATCATATTTACAGACAATTCCAATTTGTAGATTCGAAAAACTCTATTTTCTTACTAAATTACTACAAGGTTGTGGAAATGCGAATATCAAATTCAATTCCAAGAACCAAATGGAGTTTAAAGGAAAACCAAAGTATACAGTCGAATGAACGTAGTAATTAAAGGGTGACGGAACTGAGTCTTGTAAAAACAAACCTGTATCTGTAAGGACAGAGAAACCGATGCAATTCCAATCTATCGATTAGCATTTCGAAAAGGAAGAGGATTTCCAAAACATCTCTCCGATAAATACACTGTTCATTCCCTTCCTAAAATGAGTTCTATAAAAATTAAAAGAACAAGAAGAAGCCATTTTAGGAAGAGGAATGAACAACGTCCTCCGAGAGAGAGAGAAGGGACAAATACCAAACTAGGGTTTCAATGCACATTGAATAGTATCTTAAATAGGCATCCACTTTTTCCCCGAAGCGACGTCGCTGGAAGATATATTGTTACCAATGTGGTGAGCTCAATGAATCATTATTATTTCAAATTTTGTACCTTCGGGAAGATACTGGACGTATGTAACTGAAAATTTACCAAGAGGAGAACATAGCAACCAAAAAGCCGAAGGCTTTGGGAGGTAGTGGCATGGCAGCCTAAAACTGCCCAAACGGGCTCCCCAGTTGACAACAATTCATTGATCGTGTTTTGTTTTAAGTGTCATGAGTTTAAACTTGAACGTGGGCACTAAAAAGAGAGGCCCTACTACCAACTCAATGAAAAGGCTACCTCCAGTGTCACTACTCACTAATTTGGTTGTCGATGTGAGGCCACTTGAGTAGCAGCAAAAATGGTACTCCAATACTATTCATTTTTGGCATAGTTTTAAAATCCGAACCGGACCGACCGATCCGACCGGTGACCGTCGGTTATCCGATCCGGTTAACCTTAAAAAATCAGTCTTCAATTGAACCAATTCGACCGGTCCAACCATTGGTTCAACAATTTTTTATTTTTTATTTTTATTTTTTTGGTATTTATTAAATATTACTAATATTATATATAATTAAATATAATTATTGCATAATTATGACGTCAGACCGGTTCGACCGGTGGTTGAACCGGTCAAACCTGTGACCAGTAAGGCCTCCGATTCGATGACCGATCCGAGTTTCAAAACGCTATTTTTTGGACTTGTAGAAGATGCTACAACACTATTTTCGTCAGCTCTTCAAGATTTTATTTTATTTTGGTACAGAGGAAACAAAAAGAAACTCAACCCTGTAAATACAGGGTGCCAGCTGCATCATTCAGCAGCAGAAGAGAAATAAAAGCTGGTGTCAAGTCCAGCAAACGACTGTCAATAGTAGGAGAATGCCCACCGAACTTGGCTAGATGATCGACAACTGAATTCCCTTCACGGAACAAATGGGTCATTTTCACACACCAATCTTGTTGCAACAAAATTTTGATGTCATAGATAATATTGGCATGACACAGTGTCACCCACTCCCTTCCTTCCAATAGTCGCAAAGCTTCCGTAGAATCTGACCATAGAGCAATGTTCCGAAAGCGATTATCCCAAGCTAAAGTCAACCCTCTTTTGATAGCTAGAAGTTCAGCCTCTATATTTGACCTAAACCTAATTGATTTTGAAAAACCAAGCAACCAAGCAACCAAGTTCATTCTGAAAGACGCCGCCAGTACCCGCTGGAGTGCTGGACTCGACTTGCCAATAACACTTCCATCAACGTTCAGAGCCACAAAACCCTCATTTGGAGGCACCAACTTCAACCATTGGACCGTTGTATTAGCAACAGTAGGGCCCAAAGCAAAACAACCATCTTGAATAACTTGCCAAGTCTATGTCAGTTGAGCATGAAGAGCTAAAATTTTACCATCAATCACCTCCTGATTACGTAATCTCCAAAAGGCTCAAAGACATGCTCCAAATTTAATATCCCAGTCAACTGACCTAAGACGCGAAGATGTAGTAAGAAAGGAGTAAAGCCATTCCCGAAAATCAAGATGAAAAAACCCGAAACGTTACCTGAACCAAACACAACTTCCCAAAGTACGCGGACTTTGAGATAAGACCGCAGAACATGTTCCATCGTCTCTGGTTCTTGATGGCACCTCTGACAACCGTCAGTAGTTGATAAATGTATCCGGTACCTCAACGATTGAGTATATAATCTGTTATACCACAAAAGCCACACCATCATTTTAAGCTTCTCCGAACTTTCTACTAGTGAGTGCTCTTTTGTTTCAATCTGTCCTTGTGAAACGTGTGGGTGGAAAGTAACGGCAGAAAGGAGGAACAGACGATCTGATCCTAACTTAAGTTTCATTTCCAACTTTAAAATTCCAATCAAATAAATATCCCAACCCTTTTGTAATGCTCTTCAAATTTAATTGTATTAATATAGATATTCATGGAGCCTTTCACTCGAACCACGTAATGCTTCCATTTGGAGGAAAACAAAGAAAGACAAGGACTTCCCGATTCAAATTGCTCCCCAGAACGCTTTTCTTAACAATGACATAGACCCATACGAGTACCCTCCTCTTTATCCATATTTCAAATGGGCTTAAGGGTTAGATGATTCTCAAGAAAATCAAGAAGAAACCCGTGTCTTTGGGGAATGGTTTGTTAGTAGTCTATGGTGCCATTCCTGAGGGTAGCAACATCCGAAGAATTTGATAATTTTTGTCCACCATTGAATTGAAGGTCCTTAACTTTCAGAAGATGATAAACGTGCTTCGATTATAAGTGAATCAAACGATATCTCTCTTCAGTCACACTTGTGTGTGGCTTTCTAATTTATGAAAAAGCAACAAATAGCCCACAAGCTCTTGCGAAATCTCGCCGTCCAATCCATAATCGATCTCACAACACAAGTTACAATTTCAGGTTCCATTGGTCCCGCTCAAATTAACGACCGCAATCATAGGCTGACTCCCCACGGCAATTTAACTTGTAAGCTTACCCTCCATTTCTTTCTTGCTTCGGATATCCTTTTCTTCTCTTGTTTCTCTCTTTTCACCATCTTTTTTCCTGTAAGCATGTTCTTTCCTCGCTGAATTTCAGGCTTTCTAGAGGTAGTTTCTTTTCACGTTAAAAAAATGATGGCTTCTGTAGTTTGTCGATGATCTTGGAACACTCAGTTTGGGGTGTTTTTGGTGTTCTTTTCGGATTCTTCTTTGTTTCCTGACAAAGATGACTAAGACAAAAGGGTCTATATATGTTTTGAGTAAACTTGTAGTGCATGTTTGGTGATCTCTTAACTGCTTTTCTTTATGCGATTTTGTTCCAATGTCTAATAATTTGTTCTGTTCATTGCCCAAAACGAAGGAATACTAACAAGATGTTTCTGCCTTTAGGAGCTAGTGGTCTTTTATGTGCCTTAGGAGCTAGTGGCCTTTTATATGCCTTTTGATTGTTTCAAGAGATTTGGGTTGGAAACGTGGTAAAAACCCTATCTTTTTCCTAGTTTATGTGCTTGTGATGATAGCTAATCACTGGAGAGCTGAATTTACTCAGAAATAAAGTGAGCTAATGAATGAGAAGAAGGGTCTATGCAAACAAAATTTTGGGGAAATGATTTGATCAGTTGATAGGTCATGTAGTCTTAAAGAGATTTCGGTTTGCATATTGACTGCAGGATGGGAAGAGTTAAGTTAAAGATAAAGAGATTAGAGAGCTCTAGCAATCGGCAAATAACATATTCAAAACGTAGGAGTGGAATCTTGAAGAAAGCCAAGGAACTGTCCATATTATGTGACATAGATATAATCCTTCTCATGTTTTGTCCAACCGGAAGGCCTACAATATTCCATGCAGACCTGAGGTAATTGCATAATAGCACTCACTTCCCGTTTTGTCATTTGAACTCACTGCTGGTGGTTCATTAACTCATTATTGGCCCCATTTTGGACGTGTAAACCGTTCCACATTTTTCTTGTTGATTGCTAAAAAGGAGCTGAACTAGTTGGTTAATTTAGTTGATGTTTGTAGGACTATCTGTTGATTGCTGGTATGAACAAACACACTCTAATACATTACCTCTTTTGTGTTTGGGAGAAGCAATATATGGATATTCTAATGCTCCCAGGCTTTGAAGAGTACGTATTTCTACATTTTCTGCCAAGATAGCCCGTATGTCAGTATCCACATTGACTGTATATCAGAAGTTGATACTGTTTCTGCCAAGAGATGCTATAAAAACTCAGGCAATTTCTGATTCTAAAATTATAAGTAAGCCTGGTTGGTAATGCAAATATGGTATTGAAATCCTTCTAATTTATGAGTAACTTTTGATGGAATTTTTCAGGTCATTGTAGATACTTAGGAATTGACTTTCTTGTTTTGTTGGCCTTGTTAGAGAAGCATCTATCATTGCCTATGGTGGCTGCTTTGAAATATTTATTTTTCCTTTTAGTGGGCTGTTGTGTACCATAAAGCATTAATTTACTTAAGATTTTTGCATGTTACAATGAAGTTTTATATATTTCTATTAACCCTTTTTCCATCAAAAGTAGAGTCAAATCGAATTTTAATGGATTTCAAAGCAAAACATGCGGATGGCCATGACTAATTGCAGATCAATAAAAGAAGGAAAAAAGACCTACTAGTGAAGGCAATTTTGACAACGTTTCACTATCACCAAGATTGTTAAACATCCATCTTTAATTCTTTATCAGGCATGTAGGCTTTTTAAGTTCACTATATGCCTTTATATTGTAATTTCAGCAATATTGGAGGAGTTATTGCAAGATTCGCTCAATTAACCTCACAAGAAAGAGCAAAAAGGTGTAAAGAAAATTGAACCTTCGCAATTTGATGTTTGGTTGAACTTGATGAGACTATATTTATCTGATTTCTGTTCAATTTTGAACAGGAAGCTGGAGAGCCTTGAAGTAAGATGAAACACCACCATCTCTGAGACTCGTTTCTTTTCCTTTATTTTTTCCTTTGTGTTATAGCTTTTATTGCAATAATATCCAATGCATTCAATCAATTACATATTCTTTTTGAGAATATAGACCTTGAAGAAAACCTTCAAGAAGTTGGACCATGATGTAAATATACAAGACTTTTTGGGTACAAGGTATTCAATTACTTTTGGTCTTACTTTGAATATGGTTATGAAAGGTCCTGAAATTTACACCCTTTTTTTTCTTTACAGTTCTCAAACAGTGGAGGTAAACATGTCAGCGAACATTCTATGTTTTCATGAAAATTTTTAGATCTTTAGAAATCCAAATGCCTAAAATGTTATCTTCAAATCCATTATGAACAGGAGTTGACCAGTCAAATTAGACTCATGCAAGCAGAACTTACACAACTGCACAACAGGCTAAGGTGCACCTTTCCACCTTTTTAGTTAATAATGCCTTTTTGGGTGTTTGGAAAGTGTATTAACAACAAATGCAATGATAACTTTCAAATTTCAGTGAATTAAATATCTCCCTTGTTTAGTATTTATGCCATGGCATTTTGCATAGAAACGCAGGCATGTACGAAAGGTGTTAAATGATGGACTATGTTCTGGTTTGAGTACATAATGTTCTGTTTCCCTATCATCCTTTCAGCTATTGGAATAATCCAGATAGAATTGACAGTATGGATCACCTTGTCCAGATGGAGGACTCACTAAGAGAATCAATAAATCAAATCCATCTGCAAAAGGTAGTTTGTTTCTCTTATCATGGAAGCTGCATGGAGATGTATAAGGTTTGATTGGTATAATAATGAAGATTCAAAAAATGATTATCTTTTGGGGTTTGTTTCTGCGAGCATGCTTCAAACCTGCCCAATTAATCTATCATTATATATATGTGTTCCTTAATGTGAAGAATTCCCTAATCAATCAACTTAGAATCTAATGCATGCATGTACCCTGTGAATCCTGGTGTGGGTCAGTAGTTGGGTTCAGTATAATGCACTTACAATTTCCTCATCACTCGCAGGAGAAGCACCTCCTATTGCCGCTAGAATGCCGTAGCCAGGTGATGCCTTAACCTTGTAATGAATTCTATAGCCCTGCATTGGTAATCTGCTCTGATATCACATCACCTAATAGTTTCAGAATGGGATGCCTATATCTATGATGATTAATAGTGTGCAAGAGGCCCAACCCCTGTCATGGCTTACAAATAATGGAAATCAACACATCCTGCTATCCAATGACCCGTACCTTTTACCACACAGGTAATTTTCACTTTCCCATCTTTCCTAGATATTTTCCCATTAAACTGATTACAAACACGTGTTTCTATTGTTTGGTCATTCAGCTAAAAGATGAGCGGACCATTGATTCTTGTTAATCTACATCGATGTTTTAGAATTGGTTCCTCCCAAGCATGTTTTATGTGACTTGTGACTGTCTGATTCTTTTTATGCAGAGATATAGAGAGCTCCACGGATGCCTCCTTTCCATGTTATGCAGGCTACTTTGACACCGGAAAGCAATTGGAAATTGGAAATTCTGGTTCAGTTGATAATATGGCACCAGAATGTAGCGGATTGAGTGAATTAAGCAGCAGTGCATGCTTTACTTCTCCTCTCGGTGATCAAATGTCATATGCTCCTTTAAGTAGTTTAAATATGTATGACGATAAGAAAATGAAGCCTGAGATGGAGATTAACTTACAAGGAAATCATGATGTTTATCAAGTCAATGATCCTTTTGAGCTGCC
>JANKYE010000009.1:26144290-26154642 GCA_032467995.1 Erythroxylum dillonii | reverse complement strand
TTTGAAGAATGCAGGGGCCACTTATCAGCGGCTCGTTATGGATGTTTTTAAGAAACAGATCGGTCGATCAGTTGAGGCCTATGTGGATGATATGGTGGTCAAAAGTAAGACGGCCGCTAAGCATGTGGAAAATCTCAAAGAAGTATTCCAGACCCTCAATAAGTTTCAGATGAAGCTGAACCCTGAAAATTGCGTTTTTGGTGTGGCGTCTGAAAAATTCCTGGGGTTTATGATCACACAGAGGGGGATTGAAGCTAATCTAGAAAAGATCGAAGCTATTGTCCAAATGCCCTCGCCGTGGTACTTGAAAGATGTTCAGATATTGACCGGGCGGATAGTTTCTTTGAGTAGATTCGTCTCTAGGATGGGGGACAAATGCCTCTCATTCTTCAAAGTTTTGAGGAAGGCGGATATAACCCAGTTTCAATGGTCGGATGAGTGCGAGAGAGCATTTCAACACTTGAAGCAATATTTGACCAGTCCGCCCATCTTGCAGAGCCCCGTTGAGGGGGAAAATCTGATTGTTTATTTGGCAGTCACAGAGGAGGCGATCAACGCAGTTCTAGTTCGATCGGATGGTAGTGAACAATTCCTGATCTATTATGTTAGTAAAGTGCTGAACAGACCAGAAACGCGGTATGCACCCATTGAAAAGCTGGCCCTTTCATTGATAACCGCAGCGCGGAAACTCAGGCCCTACTTCCAGAGTGACACCATCGAGGTATGGACCGACCAACCCCTCAAGCAGTGCCTTCAGAAGCCCGAAACCTTGGGGTGGCTGGTAAAATGGGTGGTAGAGCTGGGGGAATTCGATATACACTATAAGCCGCGAGCGACGATTAAATCCCAAATATTGGCGGATTTTGTAGCAGAAATGAGTCAATCTACCTCGAATGAACTACACCCTACTTGGAGCCTATTTATTGATGGATCATTTAATGCTGAGGGATGCAGGGCAGGAGTGGTCTTGATCAACACACACCAGGAAGAAAAGGTAGAGTATGCTCTCAAATTAGAGTTTAAGGCATCCAATAATGAGGCGGAATATGAAGCGCTAATAGCCAGTCTTCAGTTGGCAAGAGAGATGGGGGTGAAGCATTTGAAGGTGTACAACGATAGTCAAATAGTGGTCGGTCAAGTCACGGGACAGTATGAGGCCAAAAGGAACAACATGGTCAAATATTTGGAATTAGCAAAGCAAAAGCTCAGGAACTACTTTGCCATGATACATGTACGCCATTAGAACCCTGGTGAGCCTTCTATTGTTTTGCAGATAATTCCCAGCTAAGATCGTCGAACTCATGGATCCAAGCAATAACATCCAGCCCCATCAAAATCAGACAGAACCATTGTATAAGGTCAAAGCAACTGAACCAATATCAGAAGTCACGATTCCTAAATCTATCATCTGTGGGCCTTTTTACTTCTAGAATAGAAAGAAGATGCCTTAGCCAGATTTTAATAGACCAAATCTAAAAAAATCCATTTGGCAGACCACTTTATCTCATTCAAGGATTGCAATTTTATTTCAAATAAGGAATCTTTTCGAACAATATGAATATTATTCATATATGCTAAAATAATTAGATGAAATCCGGTTTAAATATCACAAGATAATTTTTATTAATTGTATCCTATACAAATATCTTTTAAAAATAAATAAAATAAGAAAGAAGTTGATATCTTTTACTCTGAAATATATGCCAAAAAGTGCCTTGAAATTAATATTGAAGTATTTCACCCGCCAGCCCTCAAACTTAGTTGGTAATGAGTTAGCTCATTAACATGACAAAGTATTGGCCAGCATTATCTGAAAGTGACGTGTACACTACACTCCCCTTGCTTCTCCCATTGTCCTTCAATAAAATATCTAGGTTTCCAGGACATAAGATGTTACCGGTCCTTCCCGGCTGGGACTCGAGCACAAAATTTCTAGTACTTTCCATCCCTTTGAGCTACGTTTTGCGGCAAATCCATGGCGGGTGTCGTGAGTCTTTGTGGGGTTCATGTGTTTCGCTGTACTTGCGAGTAATTATGTGGTTCTGAGATGCTCTGATACTTTCATGGGACAAGTGCATGTGCGTATGCGTTATCATGAAAACCACGAATTTCAACAGCTATTATTTAGCTTGCCTCGGTTAACAAAACAAAAAACCAAAAAAGGCGCGTTTTAGATATTAATGTATAAATATGATTTTGATTTATTTATTTGAGCAATCGGAAACCGTTTACAAAAGTCTAAATTTAGTTGGTGTCACAAACAAAATACAAAGAAATAACTAAAAAAAATGGTTAACCATATCCTATCCAATGTAAATACTGAATGACACAACATAAATGCAGTTTAACTTAAAATTACCTAAAAGGAACTGAAATTCACAAAGAAATTACTAAGCCTTATCCAAAGTTGGATAGATAAGACATGGTACAGTCAGCATCCACACGGTTTCGATTCTGGCCGTGTCACAGAACGTGAATATGAGCTAGCAACGACAAGGCAATAATGAAAAAGCATTTTAAACGAAATCTTAAAAAAACATATCACCAAATCGATTCATCCAACACATTATCCTTTAAACCGGTCAACGGATGCATCAAGAACCTGCACAAGTTCGGTATCCTGTTTATTATATATAGATTTTTATCAGAAGCTCATTTATCTTTTAATATCTCGTATCTCGAAAACTATACTTATCCGATTACGATAATGTTAAAATCCAAAGTCTAGGATTGACCCCACCCCACTCCCGTCCTTCTTAATTTTCTTCTTCTTTGGCATTTCTTTGTGTTTCTCTTCTCTCTTGAAGCTTTGAACCAGCCAAGAAACTCATTTCTTTCTTTTCCTCATATTCTGGATTTTTTGTTTGAAAAGCGTTGTGGGTCTCGTTTTACTTTTGAGGGCTTTTGGAGAACTGTTTACTTTCTTCGAGAACATTTTTTAATTCTTGGAATCCTGTTTGTTTTGTTCAAAGACTGGGTTCTGATCCAGAAACATAAGAGGGTTTTGGTGGGTTTTTGTTGTTTCATGCTATTATCAGCTTCACTGAAGTGACGTCAAGTTATAGATTGATATGGCATGTTCATTGAATGGAGGTCTCAACATTAGTGGTCTGAATGATAATGTTCTGCGATCCAAGGCCAAAAGGGTTTGTGGGTTTTGTCCTACGTTTGACGTTGTGAGATTCCCAGAATCGAAACGAAAAGGCTTCCTTCGTTTGCGTGTTGATTTCATGGGCAAACCCCTAGTTCTATCAGATCAGAAGGGTTTTAGAAATTGGAGAATTAAAGCCGTCGGCAATTATTCTCTCCATGTATGTATAACGCTTTCTATCTCACTTCTCCATTTCTTCTTTCGCAGACAGCTTCTTGGTTCAATAGTGAAACCCCATTTCTTATTTGCAGGCACAAGCTTCGATCTGTGTGAGCAGAGCTATGAGGTGGTGGGAAAAGACCCTTAAAACCAATATGATAGAGATCCATTCAGCTCAAGAACTTGTGGATTCCTTGTTAAATGCTGGCGATAACTTAGTTGTTATTGATTTCTATTCCCCTGGTTGTGGAGGCTGCAAAACTCTTCATCCTAAGGTATAATCAGTTCTATGCATGTTCTAGTATTGAAGAACTAATCAAGCAAACAGACTTGGGTATCGAATGTTTAGTGCTGGATTTTTTAACATGCTCAAAGTTTCTAGCTTTATTTTCTGGACTACTCTTAACTAATTAATAAAGTTTCTTTGAGTCCATATTCTGAGATAATTTAGGTGGGTAAAATTCTAATCTTATATACATCTTTTTGCAGATCTGTCAATTAGCGGAATCCAATCCCAATGTGATTATTCTAAAAGTGAACTTCGAGGAGCTCAAAACCATGTGCCATAGCCTTCATGTTCATGTTCTTCCCTTCTTTAGGTTCTACAGAGGGGCAGAGGGCCGAGTGTGTAGCTTTAGCTGCACAAATGCAACTGTAAGTTAATAAGGATTCATTATATTGTGTCTTCTATTTTGCCAGGAATTAATTTTCTAGGAATTAACTCTAAACTACTCTTTATTTACAGATCAAAAAATTTAAAGATGCATTGGCAAAGTATGGTTCAGACCGATCTAGTCTAGGGCCAGCGAAGGGCTTAGACGAATGTGAGATACTGAAACTGATACAAGTAGGACAGCTGTCAATTACTTCGCCAGTACAACCTGCAAAGGAAGAAAATTTGAAGGATTTAGTTGTCCAAAGTATGGCTTTGCCTGATATTTTTGGCAAAACTGGTCGCAAGATGCGTCTTAAAGACGAAATTGCTATCTGTTAAAATTGTGGGGCTAGCATATTAAGTAATGTGTTGCCACTTGTTTTTGAATTGTATGTACATATCGATTGTTGCGTTTTCCATAAGCAGGCTTCTAGTTTTTTAATATCAAGCCTGCCGCATGATTCATATGGGAATGGAAGATTATATGCTTATCGAGGATTGTAGACTTCATGTTCCATTTTCTTGACGTAAGGGGCATTCAATTTTAGTGGGCATGATCTGTATCTAATCTAATCAGTAACCTTTATCTGCAAGGAAAGTTCACATCATGTCAATTTTTCACTTTATTCTAATCCTTTTGTTTTTCTGTTCGTTGATGCTTCAGCAAGTTAAATGTTGGAACGCTCAAGTTTCATCATGGGGTTCTGTCTGATTATGCTCAAAGGATATACCGTTTGTTATTGCTAGAGTCTCGACTAAGTGTGTTGAACCTACAAATTTGCTTGGCAAAGATGACAGATCGTTGTGTGAATTACAAAAGGCAATGCTAATAGTGGAAAGTAGACGCACAAACGTTAAATTTAGTTTATGGACTAAGGTTGGCACTATCCTATTATTCCAAAAAGAGGTTTGCATTTGAATCAATTTCCCCCCTGAACATAGCCCTATTCCATGAAGTTGATATGATACTGATCCCCAAGAGGGAAGCAAGCCAACAAAGAATTGAAAGGAACTTTCCAGCTGTGGCACATTTAATTGCCACAGGTTCAACCAGAAGGTGGAATTATCAAAAGCAAGAGAAGGGCTTTCGGCTCTAGGCCTCTTTTCAGAAACCTTAGGCCGAATTATATAAGACTGAACGAACTAAAACATGGCTATTATTTGTGAAGTTCCAGCATAGTCAATTCATCATGACATCAGTACAGGGCAGAAGTTGAAGAATGACAGTTGCTTCCTCCAAAGAAGAAATAGAGAATTAAATCTTCATGTCTTCATTCCACCATCCACTAATGGTGGCATTATTTAATTTATTTAGTATATAAATACTAATACGAATTATGAATAAAAAATTGTCATGCTATATAGCATGACATGGATTTCTCGGACGGACACTGACTCAGCAATCGGCCCTACTGTGAATTTGGATAATCATTTGTCGACTGTTCTTTGCACATGTATCCTTTCATTGCAAATAAACTCTTTCTTTCTGTTGTTTGTCACAAAAATGGTTTCGGGTTTTGTAATTAATTAGCAATTAGTAATAATGTCGTATTCATATAAAATTTATTAATTAAATATATTGATTAATCAAGAAATAATTTAAATAAAAATTGTGAAATTATTATCTAACATAATGTTAAGAGTTTAGATACAAAGTTTCGATGGTTTCATTGTTTTCTTAGAGATATTTAGAGTTCTAATTCAATCCTAAAACTCTTTGTTGTTTGATTTGACCATCTATATCATACATCAATATTTGTAATTTGAAATTAATTTTAATGACTATAATTAGTATATCCCTTTTATGTATATATACAGTTAATAAATTACACTTTTACTAAAACTATTCAATCCTATGACACCATTCTTAGTCTAAGCTCATTATCATAACCTGTACAAAAGGAAAAGAAGAAGAATATATTAAATCAAGTATCAATTTAATCACTCGTCCCTTATTGCCTTGCTTAGATCATAAATTTAAATATTTAATTGTGTGTTACTTTGTATAGAAAAACAATTTTACAGATGTTTGGTTAAGTTTTTCAAATCATAATTTTGACATAACCACAGTTAAAGCAAATATTCACAACCTTTATCTACAAAGGTTTCCAAGATTGGTGGTTTCGGTAGCATTAGTCCCCTGAGGTCCCAACCCAATAAGAAATTGCACTTAAAGTGGCATCCATAGCGTAAATTCCGGAGAAAAGACCAGACAAATCTATAACTGCATATAATAGGCTACTAAAACAATTGTCATGCTTTTCTCAAAAAAAAAGAAAACAATTGCCATGCCTATGCACCTGAAATTTACATGTCGCGAATACCAAGAAAATAGTCAAATGTTAAATTACATTTTAAACCTCAATATTTATAACAAAATACATAATAAATTTTAATATTTCAAAGCATTCAAATTAAATCTCAATATTTTTAAAATATTCAAATAGATTCTAAATGGTTGAAAATTTTAATGAATTTAACTTTTTTCAGTTAAATATCACGTAAATATTAACATGACATTATTCTTTATTTTAAATAAAAAGAAGATCCTATTATTACGTGATAAGTGAGACTCAATATTTGAAATATATAAATGAGTTCACTGACATGTGACAGTGAAATCTATTTTCTGGTTAATTTAAAATAATTATATGACAATAAGACTCACTTTTTATTTTAAAATATAAAAATAATATCATTGCAGTATTTATATGGTATTTAATTGACGGATAGTTAACCCTGTTAAATTATCCATCTATTTAGGGTATATTTTGGATGTTTTCAAAATATTAGGATTAAATTTAAACGCGTCAAAATATTATAATACAAATTGTATTTTATTGTAAACATTAAAGTTCAAAATACACTTTTAGCCGAAATGTAAAAGACATCGAACCAAAAAAAAACATCATCATCTACGAACAATTTTGATTGCCTTAAATTAATGTCTTTGAAACATTGAAAAGGGGGAACTTATCTAAGGGCCCGCTCTTTAGAGACACCACTCTCTAGAGCTTGGTCACTTGCTCTTCAAATCTGGGTAGCGCTTAATGCGTCACGCCACCCAGTACGTCGCTTGCTCTATGGGATAAACAAATATGGGTCGTCCTTGCTCTTTGGATAAACAGATCTGGGTCGTTGTCTTCCATTATGGGCAAGTTGTGAGATGGAAGAGCTACAATGTGAGGCTAACAGTGTAAGGCAACTCTACGGCAGGCAGGAGGAAAACGATGCGAACTCTATGGCAACGGATGGGGCTCCTTTACCCCTATCTATGGAAGATTTCCCTACACTCTCCTGAGCGGTTTGTCAAAAGTATGCATTTGGAAAAGGGGTAAGCTCACCAGCTTTAAATTCTCAGAACTCCTCCCCCAATCCTGGTGCTTGGACAAAGAAAATTCAATTATAGTAGCCTAAGATACATCTGAAATCTTACTCGAACGCTATGAAGGATGATGTCGTTAGTCCACCGATTGAATTGTTGCAAGTTGGAGCGAGAGTTTGGTCTACTACCATGGTTGGATGTTTTTGGAATGGGGTAAGAAAGGTTAAAAAAAACTTTATTCATAGATGAGGGCACTATTTTATTTAAATTTGTTGTTGATAGTAATTTGAATAAAATACTAGAAATGAGACCTTGGCATATAGGGAGCCAACCCATCTTTATTCAGAAGTGAAAATCTGAGATAACATTTGACAGGGAATGTGTGAAAATTTTCTACTACCTGATCAATTTACCAATTCTGTGTGGAGGTCAAAAGGAATGATATACTACCTGGTCATTTACCAATTCTCAAGTTGGGAGAAACATGGGAGGTTGAAAAATCTGAAATTAAGGTGAAATATCCTTGGAAGCATCATAATTTAATCAAGAAATAGGTTCCTATAAGAAAATTTTTCAAACTAGATAGCATAGTGAATTATTGTGGGTTGAATCTTCTCTAGTAGATAATGATGAGGTTGTGGGTGTACAAATTGTTGCTAATAAGAATTCGGATAACTCAGTAATAGATAATTCAAATATTGAAAGTGGGAAGCCTAATATAACATTTAGACACACCTCTCCGTTCAAAGAACCTGATAACTAGGAAGATATAATTTCTACCCAAAATTTCCAATTAATGGAAGAAGAGCTAGACGATGAATTTAGTTTACTGGATAATGATCCAACAAGTGACCTTACTACTATGATAACAAGATAATGACAGATTTGTTGAGATAGAAGAAAGGTTTCATAAGTGTTCCCTAATTTTAAAAAAAGATTCATAAGAAGGAAAACTAAAAAGAAGGAATATTCTCCTTAAATGATCATTCTCATATGAAATATAAGACGATTAAATGCCCCATAAATATTCTATGATAAGAGAATTAGTAATGGATAGGAATTCAATTCTTGTAGGCTTCCTTAGGACAAAATTAAAGGCTCCACATATTTAGAATGGGCTATCCTTTTTGGATGCTCAATGGAAGATGATTACTAATCATATATATCATTACACTGGCCAAATTATCTACTTTTCAAATCACATGGAGGTGACTCATTAATTCTAGTGAAGTTCAAGGTTAATCTAGTAAATTGGATAAGTGCAACTTTTATTGCCAACAGCAAACAATAGACACTTAGTCAAGTTGATTTGCTATAATCAATTGATATACTCTATTTTGATGTTTCTGCTTTTGTAGCTAGATTAATTGACTCATTGTAATGATGTTTTCTAACTTTTCCTAGTATTAATACAATTCCTTTTTTTTTTTAAACTTTTATTGCCTTAAATTAAAGAGAGTTCAATTGATTTCATAATGAGCACATGTTACGAAAATAAAAAGGCTTCATACAAACTAATTGGAGATCTCTTTACATGATTTGCCATTGAAAATCATTAGGTCACAACCTTGTCATCATTCAAATCTCGTCGATGAAAAAGTAATTAGGCTTTTTGTGAGAAAGAAACAAAATATACTATTATATACAAGAGCACAAAATCCAAATCCGTAATGATAGAACTATTAATGATAATTATTTTGAGCTTTAATATGCTTGTATTATACGTACGATTATTGATTTTATTTACAAATTTACTTGTTATTTGTATCTATATATTTCTTAACAGATCTATAGTTGCAAGAAACCAAAAGTTGCATAATAAAGTGCATCTAGAATGATAAATAAAACTGATAGTATCATTTCTAATGAATAGGCACTGATAAGTTTAGTAGCAATCCTAACTTTTAGGTGTCAAGATCTAGTTAAACATTTCAACATTTGTTTAAATCTTAACTTGATTAAGTTTGGAAAACAATAAGGAGACTTATGATTTCAAGGGCCAAATAATTACGACAAGAAGATTTCAATATCAACAAAAACATGGAACAAATTGACTATAAAAGGGGCTAAGTGTAAGAGGAAGCACACATCCAATTTTATATCTTTTGATAATATTTTTGTTATTAAATTATAGTATTTAGTGCTATTACTTTCTCTTCGGTAGATCTTAGGAGTAGTTATGACCTTTAATGGTTAACTTTCTTTACCTTAGTTGAAGGGAGTTAAAACCCTTATAACTATATAGATTGAAACATGAATGAGTTTTTATGCCTAGTGTTTTATTTATTCATGTATTGAATTGTTCTTTAGTGCTTATGTTTTATGAATGTTTTTATTGATTTTCTAATATATCTGATTAGTTTCTTGATCGGGATAATCAATGGCTAGATTAAATATTGAACACGTAAATGTTCTATTCCTTTAATTATTGTATCAACTAGGAGTTTATAATTTGGGTTGTGTCAAAAATTATTAGCTCATAAGAATAGTATTTAACTAGATTAAATGCAACCATAAATGTTATGTTTTGTTATTTCTTTAGACTTTCTTTTTTTAAAAAAATTTTGTATCATACCTAAAGTTTTTAAACACTAAGAGTTAATCGAATTATATATTTTTGATTTACTAATCATAAAAAAGACAATTATGTATTACTGCAATAAATATGTGATGGATAAAATAATTTTTTTGTGTCAATGATCAATCATTGTTCCAATAGTGTAAGTGATCATAAACCAAGATTTATTTCATTAATAATTTCCGTTTACAATTTGTCAAATTTAATCTATTTTATTTATCATAGAATTTAATATTATTATTTCTCATGTAATGGTTGATAAAATAAATTTTCTCGTGAGAACAATCTTAAGTTTTCCTTACTACATTTGTTTTTATTGTAGGAATTTAATATTTAATTTGGATGTAAACGAGAATACCAAAAAAGTATAGCGCCATTGTCGATGAATTCCTAGTTTGTAGATTCACTATGAGATCTTCAAAACAAGCTGATTTATTTCCTTATAATAGAGGTAATTCAATAAGATTATGAAATTTTTATTTCC
>JANKYE010000009.1:26041299-26052987 GCA_032467995.1 Erythroxylum dillonii | reverse complement strand
TAGTTAGATGGTGGCTTAATATAACACTACTGGTTCTTTAAATGGTCGCACGTCCCATTCTCAGTATGACACGTGAAATTGAGGGAGAAGATGTAACTCGTGGCTTATGTGGCCGAGTGGGAGTTGTTGGAAGTTACACAAAAAGTAACTTCCGGCGGTTATCGTCCTCATATAAAAGGATGAAACAATGATTACATTGACATAATCTAGAAAAAAATCTCCCTACATTCTTAGAAATTCTCTCTACATTTTCTCACGAAAAACAAACCATCAAAGGCTTAGGGTTTAGGACATGAATTCATCGGTGACTCTAGTAGCCTACCGAAATCCAAAGAATAGCAAACAACAAATCGATCCAGCACTTCCGCATTAAGGTTAGTCCTTATAAATCTACACTAAATAATTCAATCAGTTGAAACATTTAGATAATAACTTTGGAGATCCATCTCATTGTCATTGTTATATGTTATATGCCATTACTAATCTAAATAAGGTACTACTTGTATTAAATTGTGATGCATATTTGTTACATTTAATACGAGTCACCTTTGTAATTTTCCTTGCAAATCAGGCACTCCAACGATCATTTGATAAATTTATCATTAAATTTTGATTCGTTAATTTATTTGAATATATAATTATAATTTATTAGATTTATTTAATAAAAAATTGAAATATAGTAATAATGAGTTCTCTTAGTATTAGAAAAAATAGAATTACCTCTTCTAACTTGTATTGTCTAAACTTTCAATGAATTGTGTTTTAAAATGTTGTGGTAAAAGGAATAGACTTATACTTTTACTTTGTATATATAATTGAGTCCATGATTTACTTAGATCACACAATCAAAATATAGCGATTGCGTTCCTTAATTATAAAAGAAAATAGTCAAATTAGATAATTTTATTTTACAGGTAATGGTTGTTCATCTAATCATTTGAGCTGCTTCACGTTTTAATAAAGCAGCTTTTCCACATCTCTGTGTTCTTTCTCAATTACCAACCTTAGGAACTCCAAATGGTCAGCGAACAGGAAGTTATTGTGGCAAAATATATGTCGCCTTTTCAATACAATTTTAGATTGATAGTTCAATTCCACGGTAAAGACAGAGAACTCATTCCTGAGTTTTGGTTGATACAACTACCCCAAATCACTCGTTGCATCAATTTATGTTTATGTTACTGCCTCTTCTTTTATGTTTTCCAACTCTTAGTCAATTCAAATTTAAATCATCTCACATCACGGATTAAATATTTAAATAGATTGAAGGATATTGCTGAGAGAAAAAATTAATAAAGAAACAACCATAGCTAGACTAGAGGTAAGGCTCTGGACATCATAATCTGGGAAAAATGGCTGCTAACAGATTAAGAATATGTATATATATAGTGAGCTTTCTGACATTTTCAAATCCCAGCCCAATGACCTAGCCACCACTGTTAGGTACTGGGTTGCTAGTCTATTGATTTATGGGGCATAGTCCTTTTTATTATGCAACTATCATTTTCATGCATCTACCTTCTCCTACTTTACATATCCGTATCTCCTATGTCAATACCGATAGATAAGGAATGTTATTAGTATATATAGCTTGAATTGCAAAGCTTAGTTAGGATTATTAATTGTCAACTATTGCAACATTTGAAAATATCTTATAAATATAGGGTGCATAATGCTCTCAATTATTGGGTTAGCCAACAACAACAAGAGTTCACAGATAGGTGTTAGAAAATTCTTTATTGTTCCTAGTAAGCACGGTTGGAGGCCTTAGTTATAAGATAGAATAAAATTTATAATGTCACCTATTTGTCAGGTTTAATCATACTGAGATCTTTTTGTATTATTATTCACTTTCCACAAAGTATATTATTATGTGAAGTTAATTAAAGAAGTCATACTTTAATAATTAAATATAATATTTTGAATTATTGTGTTTAAGTCTACTGAAATCATATCAATATGAATGAATAGAATTCTATCTAGTTATTGCATCGACATATTGTAACTAGTTCAACCAAATAGTAACGTAGTCCAAATAACGTTGATTTTGTTTTTAATTTTTTGGGCATGGAGTTTAAAAGATAGTCATATGATCAATTTCTATATGATAATGCACGCGTCTAAGGACAAAAGGAAAGGGCAATTCCAGTGATGAAATAAAAGTTTGGGGGAAGTAATCGGTAGCTATGCTGTCCGTTTCATAGACTGATTGGTCCCTCTATAAACAGTTGAAATTGACATGCAATATTGCTCCTTGGTTTTTTTTTTATGTGGCCACAAGGCCTCGTTATTCACGTAGCTAAGAAAATAAGTCATTCTTGTATCTACAAGCAATCACATCATTGTACTTGCTGGTTATAAATTATAATATAACCTTCGTTCGATCTAGTGGTACTCCAGATAAGAAATTTTCTCCTCCTCTTACAATATATTAAAAAGATTTCAAGAAAATAAAGCTATGGAAAGTCTAGGTGTGCAATTTAAGAGGGTATTGAATTGAAAAAATTCCCAAGAGTTTTCATATTTCTATCTTCAAAGCCTCGCGTGTAGCAAATAATATAGTTACTTGTTGAAGCGAGTCGTAAATTCTGATTGGGATCACTTATTTGTCCCTTTCAAACATGACTTACAAGAGTTAATAAGAGCAACACATGTTTCAAACCAAGCACCATAACAAAGCTTGATTCCCGATTTTCCTTACCCAGTTACATACTGACTGCAATTCCCCAATTTACCTAATCAGTTTACTGTTATATATCGTGACATTTTATATCACAAACTTGGCCATTTCAATTGTCATCATAAGAATAAGTGAATTGCTACGCCGCAGGAAAAGGAATGATATCACGTAGGAACACGTTTCATATCTGATGAACTAACTTGTGGAAGATTTATCAAAGAAAGAAAAAACAGTCTTTGGAAGAATGAAATTGCAGGGAAGTTGCTTAATGTAGACTTGGTTCGACCCGTCCATGCAGAATTCCAGGAAAATGGACGTCACTGACAACAACTATCAATCACTATTAGATTTACGTAATAAATTTTTTAGTTATATAGAGGTTGATATGCTTGTTGTGCAGTTGCTATTATCTTTTCTCCCTGGACAGGATCTAAAGTTGTAATACGTACAAGAATTAAGGAAATATTGAGGAGCGATTAATTTCCATTGTTATCATTTGCTAAACCTTGTAGCTAACTAACGTAGTTTCACGTCTGGAATTAAACATGTCCAAGTTAATATAACTTTACTCTGGTAGTTGATCTGCGAAACAATTAAATCATGGACTATGTAATGATAAACTCGTTACCTTAAGGAGGATTTTGCTACAAATTATTAAATTGAAGTCAAAAATAAAGAACTGGAAACCAATATGACGTGACTTACTGTGAATCATGGAATACAATGATCTAAGTGAGCCAAGTTGTTTTAATCAAAATTTTGAAAACAAAATGGCTTTACCATTACGGTCATAATACCATAATTCTACAAGTAAGGCACATGAAATGGTCAAATCTTTACTTTGGCAACTGGCAACTAAAAGTGTTAGTCTCAATTACTTCAAGCTATGTACTTTTGGCGGATTCTCTAAATCCTCAAGACACTAACTTCGCGTCCTCGGGCTTCTAAGCCAGTAGTGTGACGCCACGTAGGTTCGTTTGTTTACGAGCAAAGGAAACAGGGGCCCACCAGAGCCTCACTCAAGGGCCGGTTATTTGTTGTCAAACGCGGGTTTTATCAACTCACTCCCAACTTGGTTAGGTTCAACCTCAGCAAATGAACCAATTAAGAGCTGCCAAAGAGATGAGATGATGTTTACGAGGGTACGGAGAAACTAGCCAAAAAGCTGACAAGCATTGGCCTATAATTGATCTCCTTGCCTGAACTAGAAAGGGTATTTTGGTCAATACACAGTACTAGCTGCAATACTTCCCCTAATTGGATATAACGATGACTGACATATGGGCTAAGGAAAGCGAGTGCAAGTACCATTTTGTCCCCAGTTTTGGATCCAGAAAATGATGTGTCTTCTTTTCGTTCTCAGACAAATTTGACTATTGTATGAAAACAAAAGTGTTGGAAATTTTAATTGTTAGGTTTTGGTTAGTGGTGGATTAAGAGCTTGGAATTTGTCTGTGGACATCCGGTTCAGGCAACAAATGACTTCTTACCTTCTTGTGTTTATGTAATAACGTTTAGCATTTTATTGATTTCTCTGTTTCTTTTTGTTCATTTTTCTCTAACTATTTAAGTTAGTCACTGCAATACGTTTTATTGATTTATTTAAGTTAGTCACTGCAATATGTAGTGGTTCTGATTTATGAAGCAACATTTGACCGCTTGAATGATGATAGTAATACGTAGGAGCAGACAATTTATTAGGTTCCAATCCACCCTTGTATTAAAGTTTTTGAACATTCCCTTACCTAACCTGTTTAAAACCACTTTCGATACATCACCCTTGGTGAAAAGATTGCAGCAGGTTTATTAATTGGTGACCGTCCAGCTCCAAAAGCACGCATATGGTTTAAAAGTAAGCAAGTAGATGAATTAATGATGGACCTGTTAATCTTGTCCGGTTATGAGATAACTTTTCATGCGAGGACAAATTCGTTGCTCATATTTGTAATCAAATAATACAAGCTTTCGTCAACTCCGGTTATGATCAATTATTTGTATATTCGAACATGTTTCAATCAGCCGGATGAAAAGGGGCCTCAAAAGAGGGAGAACAATAAAACGCAATCTCAACAAATGATTTTGCCCTAATGCCGCAATTGCTACTCGCATTATTAAAACTAGATTGCTGAATCCAACTCCACCAATTATATCAGGAGTCAAGACTTTGTGTCTCCCAAAGTAATTTAGTTACTAAGAGCCAATGACTTTTCACCATTAGTACGTTATTTTACAATGTAAAAGTTCAGATCAAATAAAATCTAATAACAGAAATTTAAGCTACAAATTCAATAATTTGAACACAATCCTATGACTAAAATTCATTGGCTCTCATATGGATCATTTTTTGACCTGAATAGAACGACTCTGCCAAACTTGGAGAGCTGAAACTTGTCTTTCTGTGATCTTTTCTGCATTCACACAGCAGCTACCACTTCCAGTTCCGGGGATAAAGATGAATCGTTTAGGGACGAAGCCCCTTCCATTGGGCATCACAAAACAGAACATCCAATTTTGCAATTTGAAGATTTCTGGTATGCAGACCAGAGAAAAACAACCAATGTAGTTGCAGCTGCAGATCATATCCTCATTGTTTCCCTTCTCCTAATTACAATTCTTTACCTTCCAACATTATCCTTTTCTTTGATATTGTCCCTTTTTTCCCCTCAAAAGAGAAAAATTCTTTCAACGTTTTCATTAAAATTGACATGCATGAGATTGAGGTGAGTTGTATTTGGTCGATTCTAGCAAATATGAGATTTTCTTTTATTACATCATTAATGTAAGAGAGAGATGAAAATAACCAACAATAGTTGCCTTACATGCCGCGTTTCTTGGTGTCCAATAACACCAGTATATTAGGGCCTTCTCTTCTTTCTCACTGAATTTTGTCATCCATCCATCGTTCGGGTTTACAAAACCTTTTTCAGTTTATGGCTTCTCTTTCTTTTTTGTCTCTCAATCTCTCACTTTCTTCCTAACTTTCCATACCTTTATAGTTACCTTTTCTTCGCCCTTTACCACTCTCAGCACTTCTCTTTCCAATTCTAATTCTCTCTGCCTTTTTGTTCTCTATAAGGTTCCCTGAACATACAGAGTGGATTATAGCCTGTTTGTTCGGTGTCCATTTTATATATAGTGGCCTTAAGTGTGTAGGAATTCAACCTGAATTTTCGGTTATTTTCTACAGTTTGTTTATTAAGAACAATCCAGTTTGTGATACCAAGGTTTTCACGTCCAACTAGAACGGAATAATAGCTTTTTGTTAGGGACATGGAGAACATGTCAGGACTCATGAAGGAGGATGATCAACTGGATTTGCCTCCTGGGTTCAGGTTTCATCCTACTGATGAGGAGCTCATTTCTCACTACTTGTACCAGAAGGTTCTTGACACAAACTTCTCTACTAGAGTTATTGGGGATGTGGATTTGAACAAGTCTGAACCTTGGGAACTGCCATGTAAGTTATTTAAAGGCAGAGTCTTTCTGGTTTTTTTTTTCTCCAAGTTGGGCATGTTCTAATTGTTTTCGGGATGCAGGGAAAGCGAAAATGGGAGAGAAAGAGTGGTACTTTTTCTGTGTCAGAGACAGAAAGTATCCAACTGGGCTCAGAACAAACAGAGCAACTGAAGCAGGTTACTGGAAAGCCACAGGAAAAGATAAGGAGATCAAGAGAGGAAAATCTTTGGTTGGAATGAAGAAAACACTTGTGTTCTACAAGGGTAGAGCTCCTAAAGGAGAGAAAACCAACTGGGTCATGCACGAGTACAGATTGGACGGTAAATTCTCTGTTCACAATCTACCAAAAACTGCGAAGGTATAAACTTTTGCTTATTGACCTACTTTTCCGTGTTTCCTTTTTTTTTTTTCTTTCCCCTCTTGTTTGTGTTCTATGTTATGCCAATGAAAGTTTTGTTCTTGGTTTTGTAGAATGAGTGGGTAATTAGCAGGGTGTTCCAAAAGAGCCCTGGAGGGAAGAAAACACATATCTCAGGGCTTCTGAGGATAGGCTCTGTTGGTAATGAAATGGGTGCTTCTGGTTTACCACCATTGATGGATTCTTCTCATTATAGTGTCAGCAAGACCAGGCCTGTGGCCGAATCGGCCTACGTGCCCTGCTTCTCCAATCCCATTGACCTTGATAGAAACCAGCCAACCCCGATTGAAAACTTCAACAACAATCTCCTAACATTTTCTTCAAACCCTTCCAATGTTTTCAATAGAATTTCTCTTGCAAATTCGTTCTATTCTACTCAATCTGGACCACTCTCAGCAAACCTTCAATACCCTTTAATCCAAGATCGCTCAATTTTACGGGCCTTAATTGAAAACCAAGGATCAAATATGGAACAGGGTTTCAAAAAAGAGAGGGAAATGATTAGTGTCTCACAAGAAACGGGCCTGAGTGCTGACATGAACACGGAAATCTCTTCTGTTATATCAATTTTTGAAATGGGAAAGAGGGCATTTGATGATCAAGAAACACCTTCCGGTTCAGCTGGACCATTGGACCTTGATGGTTTTTGGAATTATTGAAAGTGAGACTGTTGCATTTAGAAGATAGAAGTTGAGGGAGAAGACTAAAACAAGGAACTTCATTCACTGTTTATTGTTTTCAGAATATAGTATGTTGTCTGTGTATAGATTTCTTGAATCCAGCAGGGGAGGTTGAAAGAATTTAAACTGTTTTATTTTTCCTCTAGTAAAACATATGTTAATATGCTGCTACTGTAAGAAACTACTGTGAAGCGTCTTATTTACTGTAAGATATTTACATTATGAAGTAAAAAGTTTCACCGTGTTCTAGCAGAAATTGATACAGAAGTGTTATGATATTGTCAAAATTGCTATGGCTACAAATTGTTTGTGATATATGAGATTCAGTTGGTGGCTTAATGATCTTATTTGTGCTTCCCCAGAAAGGACTCAAGCTAAGGGCGAGCTTGGAGCAACAATAAGGTTCAAGTCCCATTCTGATATTTCTTTTTATAGTGGATTTTGCATATCAGAACGTGGGACTCAATCGAATGTGCTATTCTTTTCTTTCAGTGGGGACTCCTCTCTGTATCTTAATACACAATTCTCTTTCTTTATGTTTTTTGGGAGCCGATTCTTGTGCCGTATATGATGTTTCAACTTTGTCCATTTAATTTCATCCATATTTAAACTGTCACAAAACAGTGAGTCTTATATATTGAATACGTTAGACTTTTTTTTCTTGTTGCTAAAGACTTTAAGCATGGAGCCTCCCATACGAGAAACGAGCAATAACATCCATTATTTGGGACGTTGAGTTGGTATCCACGTTCGATATGATTGATATCTCTAATCCATTCCAAACTGTTGTGGTAAAAGGTTCTTCCACAAGGCATAGATGATAGCATAGAAAGAACGTTCCAATTTCTGTAATTTATCCAAGACAATCAAGCTGTCAACTTCATTTTTATACACTTGGATTAAGTGATCCATTTGATTCTGCCTTTTTGGACTAAGTACTAATTTGACTGAAGAGTAAAATTAAACCTTCAAGAACGTGTCTTCTACTAATTCCTTTTTGTCACTACCCGTGTATACCTTAAAATTTTCGATTAAACAACCCTTTAAAACATTGGTCAAATAAGTTACCCGATATTATAATGATCAGAAGAAAAAATAAAAAGAATGCCATAAGGTGTATAGACGATACTTGGCCCCCCCTTTTGTACAATGAACATGTAGCTTACCAGGATTACATAAATTTGTTTGTTTTCTTTCACATTGTACATTCAGTAATTCAGCATGGATCAATATTGTTTTCCTGTTTCATTTATATAATTTTCGGTGAAAGCTGTAAACTTTTTGAGGCATGACACCCTGGTTTCTTCGGCCCTCCCTCTTTTTGAAGCATGTGGTGGCTTCAGTTTTTGGCACATGATAAAATCTGGCCAACCTTAGCCCCCATCCTCTTTTTAGCAGGTTTTAGAGTCCTATACGGCATGATCCTTAACAATATTAGGAAAGTAACGAGTTTTGACTTTGATTAACAAAAGTTTCTGACAGTGTCCCATGTTTCTCTATGTTCCCTCTCAAGCTCGTCAATACTAATCATTTATGAAATTGAACATCCGCACTTGAAGGGATACTTAATAGTGAAATAAACGTAAAGGGGCGACTCACCGGACTAGCTTTAACGCAACGATGAATGTGTGTGACACAAAATAATGAGATCGGGGTCCGAAGAGAGTTAGGCGTCTCTAACGGTCGACACGCAATCCGACTTTGCTATTCCCGCGCTAACGAAACACGCCGTTCAGGTTGTATGCTGCGTCACCCCTCCAATCAGGTGCCCCACGGAATTCGACTTTTTGTCAGCTTCACCCACTTGGCCACGTGTCTCACTCCACACCTGGGCCCCGTTCCAGCTGGAATTGGATCATTCTTCATTCGAGGAGAACGTACAAGGCTGTCATTCACTATAAAAGTACATTAAAACATATTTATTATTCCTATTCATCCCGTGTTTTTTGTTCACAAATTATGACTGTTTGATCTGATCAGATTACCACATTTTCAAACTTTTGGTGCCGACTGCTCAAAGTCATTTCTTTTATATAAATATAATCAATATAAGAGAGATACTTTTGAAATAAACTGTGGTTCTTATTAGACTTACGACTTTGGAAGAACTTTTGGAATGGGACCTACTTGAAGGAGATACACCATTTTCCCACAAGCTAATAGTTTCTAATTGAAAGAGGCTTTGGTTTAATTAAACGATAATAAGAGTCTCAAACAAGGGGATTATCCAACTAAAATGCCTTTTCTACTTCTGTTAACTCTTCGCAAGTACCTTTCAGCTGAATACTGAGATAAGGTTAGTAAAAACCATATTTACATTACATGCACGGAAATTGTACAAGTGCTCTATCTAACTTTTTATGTTTAGTAATTTGGGTTCTATATTAAGGCGTCTTTGTTACACTAATAGCTAATATCGTGTGGCTTAAGAGAATACATTATTTGGGTTCTATATTAAGGCGTCTTTGTTACATTAATCTTATCGTGTGTCTCAATAAGATTAATGTAAGGTGCTGAATTAATTACCTTTGAACGTTACACTTATTGATCAATTTCTTCCTCGAATAAATCCCGGGTTAAGAAAATAATTGCTGAACTGAGAGCTTATCCCTTATCTGCCGGATTATAGCAAACAGCTATCTACTATCGATTCTATCCACGCATGATTTGAAAAGTCACTCTGGACTTTTCAAAGTCCACTCTCAACCAATGATAAAGTTGATTTTTTTAATTAGTTTCTTCTAAGATTTTCCCTCAGTTTGAAACAGCCTAATAATATATACATGCAATTGGCAACTGCAAAACGTGTCTATAGCAAATACTGACATTCAGATTTATTACCTTATCATGTGATGGTTGGTTTCCTTTAAATAAAATTTAGATAAAGAGTTATTCAACCACACCTCCGCTACAAAGACTTCCAAGTTCCAAAGGAAACTTTAGAATTCACCAGGCATTTCCCAAAGTTGTGTGGTTTGGTGTCAATTATATTATGCTGCCATCTAACACTAAAACATCAACCATTTCATTTTCTTCTTAATTTGTTGATGACTCATTCGACCAAGATATATAACTCTCGTAATACACAGGAGAAGGTGTTTATTACGATTTCCTGAAAATTGAATCTTAAATTATTTTAGGATCAACCATATGTCATATTCTATTAAAAATTTTCAACACGACATGATTTAAATATGAGTCAAAAAATAAGTTTATTAGCTAATTTTGATTTGATAATTGCTGGTTTGTGTCTAAATTTATTTGAAGTTATAGCTTTCCTTTCAATTTAATAGCGATGTCTTTGTTATGATATCATGATAATTTCGATTTTGAATGTTTGATAATCCCACTTCTAGCAAAATTAACACGTGAAGGTAATTCTCCTTTCAAATAATTAAGAACAGGTATGAATCATGCATCGAGTTTTTGCATAGGAAGAAGTTTGAGGGATGATATCTCACATCGTCAAAAGGATCAACATACAATAAAACAAATCAAAGTAGGGGTGTTTATGGTAGGGTAACCTGATCCGTTCATAAATAATCTGAATCTGAACGTGAATGTCAGGTTCAGCAATTTCACAAACCTGAACTTTAACCTGAACCTGACCTAAAGAACTTATAGGATTGGTTAACCTATTTTCAGGTTTAGTTCTCAGGGTAATCAGAACTTATTTATATCGATATATATGACAAAAAATGATAAAAATAATTGGTGAAAACAAATACAAATTATTCATAAAAGTATGCATATAAAATCCATCAAAGAATGATCTAATATGTTAAACCTTAAGTAAAGTAAAAATAAGCCAAACAATGTCTTATAAAAGATTCATACTAAAAAAAGATAAATTATTAAACAATTATTCTTCGAATAGGATGGTAAGATGAGAAGCTGAGAAGTGAATGTAAGATGAAAGATTGAATGTTTTTTTTTCTTTTTTGAACGAATAAAATGTCCTTTAATTTTTCTTTGTTTTCATTGAGGTAAAAACTTTTCAACTTTAATGGCTGATATTTGATAAAAGATCAATTGTGATTCAAGCGATCTTAACCATAAATTTACAAAGTTTGTATTAAGACCGTTGGATAGAATTACTTTTTTTTTAGAAGAACTAAATTTACAAGTGATCTTAGTAATTTTATCAATTATTCATATAAGAACAAACTACATTGTCATATCAATGATTCATATAATAACAAACTACATGGCTATTCTCAATTTAAATATTAAAATGATTGTTATTCATTATATTAACCAAAATTGAACACAAAACCTTATGTAAGGTTTTTATGGTAATGTCTCATTTCTTAATAAAATTTCAATAGAGCCCTCTATTACTTTCCAATCAGAAGTGCTTAGATAAATAAAGTTATATTTGTATTTGTACAAGACAATATTATTATATGCTTATTATTTATTAGCAATTATATTATATATTTTTAAGAATCAGT
>JANKYE010000009.1:26010207-26031091 GCA_032467995.1 Erythroxylum dillonii | reverse complement strand
GTTACCCACACTACATGCATACTTAAAACACTCATTTCATGCATTAACCTCCAAATACCATTGTAAAACATGTAACACAACTTACTACATTCACTGCCAATTCCTCATTTAATAATTCTAACGTCCAATCAAAGTTCGGGGTCCAACATAATGTCTACAATGTGATCGATTTATGTTGTTTGTTGCAATTTTAGCTCTAAAAATTATTGATAAGTTTTTAGGTTGGTCGGTTTAATAGTCTAAGTATTTTTGTTTGGGCATTGTTTAAATTGAAACATAAAGACTTCAACTTTAATGTGATTTGTTCAAACTTAGTATTAACATAAGAAATTCAGGTAATTAAGATGGCAATTCTTTGCATAATAAACCCTTATGGTATATAGGCTAGAAACCCATGATGCAACTCTTATGAGGCTTATCGTTGAAAAATTTCAAGAGCCTAGGAGTTACAGTAAGAACTTGCTTTCTTGATTCATTTGCTCAAAAAATGTCACGCACTATAGTGCTTCTTAAAAATCAAACTTTGGAAATGAACTTGTAGGTGATTAATTCAAACATAAAGACTTGGACTTCAATGTGATTGCTCGATCTAGAGTTGGAATTAATATATATAAGCAAAAAATGTGCATTTGATCATTTTTAGGAAACTAATTTTATTTATTGTAAACCAATTTCCACTCTTTTTATTTTTAATATAAAGTTAGAAAATAATATGTAGGTGCTTTTTTTTACTTCTTCATGTCACTTCTTATAGGATATTAGTTGGCAAATTGCTTTATTTGGCTGATACTCATATATGTTGTCCATTAATTAAGTCAATTTATCGATAAGCCAAGTACAATTCATTTGTAGGTTGCTTATAGGAAGTAAGATATATTAAGGACAATAAAGATCAAAGCCTTATCGTTCTTAAAAAATTCTTCTATGAAGTTGTAAGGTTGTTATGATTTAGAATTTGGTGATTGTCTAATTTCTAAGGTGGAATTGGTTGTGATTAATTTTTCTAATTGTGAAATCATATGGTGGGATAGGTTGTTTTCAATTTGGAGGAGAAATGGTCAGAGACCTGTTAAAACTTAGGGGAAGTGAAGGATCTGATGATGTGTAAAGTAAAGATTAAATGTTCTGTAAGATTAATATGGATACTACCATAATGATTATTATATCTAACTATGAAATCACTTTTTAAAATAACAGTATAGATCTTGGATGTATAGATGATTAACACCTAATGGTTTCATTAATCCTAAGTTTGTTGAGGGAGTTGAAGTTTTTGTTGACTATGCATGTTCTCAACCTACATATATGGATAGTCCAAAGATCAGCTGTCCATGTAAAAAGTACAAACATATTCATTTTCCTCCTATTGACGAAGTGAATATGCATTTGCTAAGAAAATGGTTTGTTCCAAATTGTTTTGAGTGGACACGACATAAGGAGTCATTAATTTGTAGCACCTTAAAGGGTAATGAAGTAAACTCGTAAAAAAATTGGATGAGTTTGATTAGGGGGGACTGGATATATAATAAATAATGTGAGTATAATTGAAAATCCTTACGTCGAAATGATTTATGATGCAATTGGTTATACCTTTCAGGAAAATATAGAAAATCTTGAAGAATAACCAATCCCAAATGCAATTTTTTTACTTACTAAAATCAGCTGACCAAGAATTATGGCCAAATTATGAGACCATGACTCAATTATCTTCAATTGCTCGAATATTGAACATAAATCTGAAGGTCATATTTTTTTATATCAAAGTTTGGATAAAATTGATGTATTTTTACAACCATTGGTACCTAAATAACATCATCTTTGGGAATTTGGTGAGGAGACATATCATATGTCTCCTAAATAATTTTTTTGTTGAGAGTAGCTTTGATGTGGACTATTAGTGATTTTCTTGTGTATGTTTCGTTATCTAGATGGAACACAGTAGGAAAATTGACTTGTCTTTACTGTGGCAATCATTCTAATGTGTTTTATCTTCCTAGCGATGCAAAAACATCTTGTTTTGACAACCATAAGAAATTTCTTCTTCTAGATCATCCATTTAGATGCAATAAACAAAAGTTCATTAAGAATAGGATGGTAAAAATACCTACTCCCCCTCACAAAGTTGACGAAGAGATTTTGCAGGAGATGATGGATTAGGGTTGTTGAAAGGTATAGAACTTGAAACTGAAGAAGTTAATAGAAGCATAAGTAAAAACTTTGGTTGGAGAAAATGAAGTATCTTTTAAGATTTATTATATTGGAAAACTAATTTGATAGGTCATAATCTAGATGTGATGCATATTGGAAAAAGTATTTTGACAATTTTTCAACACCATAAGGAACATTGAAGGAGGAAAAAGGACGACATAAAATCATGAGCTGATTTGAAACTTTTTTGTAGAAGGAATAAGTTAAATAAAGATCTTTGCACTAGTAAATATCTGAAAACATGTTACACTTTGGACAAAAAATAAATTTTTTTTGTGTGAACGGTTGAAAAGTCTAAAATTTCCCGATGGTTATATTTCGAACTTGGCAAGGTATGTGGATATGAGAAAGTACAAATTATTTAAGATGAAAAGTCATGATTTTCATGTGTTTATGTAAAGGCTAATTCCAACTGCATTTCAGGAGTTGTTACCAAATAAGGTTTGGGAAGCTATATCAGAATTAAATTTGTTTTTCAAAAGCTTAACATCATCTGAAATAAAGTTGGTTGAAATTAAAAAACTAGAAAGGGAAATTTCAGTTATCTTGTACAAATTAAAAGGACTTTTCCTTCCAAGCTTCTTTGACTATATGAAGCATCTACCTGTACATTTAGCACACGAGGCTAAACTTGTCGTTCCAGTTCAATATCGATGGATGTACTTATTTGAGAGGTAATTATAGTTAATATTTAAATTAAACTTGTAGCATGTCTTAATCACAGAATTATAATAACCCTATTTGTAAGGTGGGCATTTGCATCAGTTGAAGAAAAATATCAAAAACAAGGCTAGAGTTAAAGGTTCGATATGTAATTTTTATTTAGTGGAGGAAGCAAGTACATTTTGTTCACATTATTTTGAGCCACATATGCACAAAAGAGAAAGAAAAGTTTCTCGCAATGACGATGGGGGAGAAACAGGTGATGTTGATGGCACCTTATCCATTTTCATATATCTTGAATGAACGTATGGGCGATCAACAAGAAGAATGTTAACAAAAAAAGAAATAGAGGCTGCCCATGGTTACATTTTATTGAATTGTCAAGAGCTTCAACCTTTCGTGTAATAAGTTTAAGTTGATTTTGAAATTGATTATTTCTCAATTCGACGTTATCAATAAAGAAGTTAAAAGACACTTCCTCGATGGTTCGAGAAATATGTATGTTTTCACTTGCAATAATTGAAATTGTTGAATTATCATATCAAAATGTTTAAATGACATTATACTATTTAATATGATTTTTTTGTGTAGGCGTCAGAAAATTCAATAGAGAATAAGTTTATAGTTCATCTTGTGAAAGGACCTTTGTGAATTGTTAAATTATATCCGGTGTATTTGTTAATGGATACAAATTTTATACAAAATATTATGATCATAGTATGGCAATAATAAATAGTGGGGTTTGCATACAAGGAGTTGATGGATTACTATGTTAAAATTATTGAGATACTTGAAATTGAGTACCTGTTTTGCCAATAAAGTAAAGTGTGATATTTAAGTGTGAATGGTTTGATCTAACTCCTAATGTTAGAACAAAAGTGCATAGCCAATGTAATCTTGTTGAAATCAACTAGTGAAGAAGATTTAGACAATTTGAACCTTTCGTGTTGGTGATGCAAGCGATCCAAGTGTATTGTATCCCTTTTCCCAGCTTAATAAAAGACTCGTTTGCAACGTAAAACCTACAGGTGTTTTTGAATTACATGGAAAAGGAGAAAATAAGATAATTGAAAGTGAAGCATTTCAGGAAGATATTTATAAAATAAATGCATATGTAACATATAACGAGAATGAACCTTTGAACGATCTAAATAATGAATATGTTGAAATTTCATCTGCAGAGGAAGAGGAGGGTGAGAGATCTTAAGAGGAGCTTGAGTTTGATTCTAATTCATCAGAAAAAGAAGATGGTGATGATTTTGCTTTACAATTAAGTGGTGATAAAAATTAATTTGCATTTTTATATAATATTAAATGAATAAATCTATTATTGCATCAACAATATATTGTCATATATTTATTTTATATTGTTCTATTACTGAAATATTCAATAAAATGTGAATTTCATGTTAAAAATATGCCATAAAAAAAGAGAAAATAGGAAATGATGAGGCGCTCAAGGGTCATGTTACCACCATTTGGATAAGCCAGTACAAGTCTAGGTGAAGGATCACATTCTCCAGATGCTACAGAATGAGATGCTGTAAGTCTAGCTACTGCACATCCAGATAAAGCATCACCTTCCTGACCTACAATCCTAGTACAATCACCTTTTGTACCAACTGCTACGCCATCCAGTAGCGTTGCTACACAATCCACCACCCCTATACCGACATAGATATCAGGGGTCAACATTGCGAATGAAGGAGTTGGCCTCCATCCTAGAGCTAAGGGAGTTGATAGAAGAACTTACATCACAATTGTCAACAATTTGTGAGTGAAATTCTATAAATTTTATAATACATGATAATATCATATGTTTATACTGAAATTATAGGTTTTAATTTAAAAAAGATCTAAAATACCTTATATATTAGGTTGGTTTTGTTTGGAACATGCTCCAGAAATATCTCATCCAAGTTCAAAGAGAAGATAGGTCTTGAGGGTTATATATGGAAGAATATCTCTCAGGTGATAAATGATTTTTAATAGTTTGAGGTACAAAAAATATGTTCTTTAATCTTTTTTATTTTATCTAATTTTACACATTAATTAGATAAATATTATAGTTTACAAGTACTTATAGTATGTTTTTTCTTTTTTTAGAAATTGTTTTAGGATTCAAAATTTGATGTTGTAATTTATAATGTATGGGAAAGGCAAGCTCGTGCATGTTATAGAGAATTTCTTGGTTCAATGCACAAGAATGGTGTACGACCTCCTTACATATATGAAGAAATATAGACTCATTGGCAGCAGTATTGGGCATCAAGAGGCAATGTCTAGTTCATAGCGCAAATCTGCAAATAGACATGGAGGACCGGAGGGAGAAAGTTTACCTGTACACATTGGAGGATCTATGACCCACCAGAAGCATGCAGAGAAACTTATAATTATCTAAACTTTACACTTATATTCTGATTTTTTTACTTTGATGTATGAAATTTGATTTCAATGTAATTTGATGTATGAAATTTATAATGAAAACATATGTATTATGGAGAATTACAATGGTACAAATGTCTGGTATCATTAATGACTGTGTTGTTGAGTAATTTTTTTGTTCAAAATGAAGTAAATATCATAAAAATAGAGAAAAATCTGTTGAAAAATTTGTAAATTGTAATTCATTTATAACACTTTATTATAATGCAGGAAAAGTCTATAGGTAGAAAGCCTATACTACGTTAGCTCTTTTGGCACTCCCACACTAAAAAGTGTTATGTTGTGAGCTTCGTTAACACCCGATGCAGAGAACTTAACGTACACTCTGAAACTGTTGATGAAAGTAAGACATATCATGATGTAGTGGGTGGTAGAGACTGTCGTAAAAGGATCTTCGACTTAGGTTCATTTGCAAGCACATGTTATTCGCAATCCTCCACATCTAATACAATTGAATCTAATGGGTGGTAGGGACCACTGTGGAAGGATCTTCAGCTTAGGTTCATTTGCAAACTCATGCTATTCGCAACCTCCACATTCAGTACAATTGAATCTAGTAGGAGGTCCTCAACAAATGAGAGAATCATTCAACTTGAGAGCATAGTAGAGAGTTTGGAAATTTAGTTGCGACAGTCGATGGAGTACATAGCCCAACTCCATAATGAGATGGTTGAGTTGAAGGGGAGAGGCAGCAACTGATTACAACAGTCAGAGTATCCGCCTTTACCAACTGCATAGCTTAGATGGATAAATGAATGTGGATGTTTTTCTACTGTTAAGTAATTTTGCATGAATTCTTAATTTATAGTTATTTTCAATATACTTATTGTTGTATATTATAATTTTTTATTATATATTAACAATCAAGATAAATTTTACTTTATATGATCAATCAACTTATTACTTAGAGAAATTAAATGTAGGAAATAAATCAAAAGATTATCAACAGGAAACTCGGGAAGGAAGTAAGAAATGGTAGTTGAAATTATCATAAGTAAATTTTCAAATGGAATTATAATATTCCATCAGTAATTTATAGATGGACTGTTGATTCTATGGGTAAATTACCGACGAAATGAAATATTTCTTAGGTAAATTACCAACGAAACAAAATTTTACATAGGTAAATTTAGTAATGAACATTGTTTGTCTGTAGGTAAAGTTTACCTAGGAAATATTGTAGTTCTGTCGGTAAATTTACTAAATTTGGCGACCATAAGTTATTGTCTGTTGATAAATTTTACCTATGGTCGCTTCTCCAACTACTCTTTTCATCAGTAATTTCCATTTCTTATAGTGAATATTTAGAATTTATTGTTGTATAATTTATTATACAAAAATATAATTAAAAATTAAAAGCATTGTATATAAAAAAATTAAATATCATTAAATTTGATCATATACAACATGTTAATTATAATTTAAAAATACTTATACATAAAATAAAAATTCCAAGTCATCTTCACTTCTTACATAATTTAGGCTAAGTAATTTTTTGAAGTACTTTTCAAACTTAGCCAACTTTTTTGAATTATGTTCTAATTTAGCCTTAAGCGACTGGTTCTCCTCTTCAAGACAGTCAACATATGCTAGTCTTGATGAGGATGATGCAGTTGGCTTAGGTCCAAACCAAAGACCTTTGATGTAGCAGGATCATGTCCCAAGCACCTTGTTGCAAATGTCATCTACATTTTTCTTATTTTCGTCAAACATTAATGTTTGTAGCAATTCTTGTATCTTATTTTAAAATTTAAAAAGTAAAATCAATATTCAATTCAAATATTTTTAGTTAGTACTACATAAATAAAGAAACTTTAAATTTAAATTTTTTATAATTACATAATTATTGTGCACTTCTTCAGATATCCAACCTTCACCTTCTTTATAGTGTGTCAGTTTGTAGAGTGTGATCCTATCACACTGTTCTCCATTTAGTTCCTTCTGACTTTGTCTTATGAAAACAAACACAATAAATATAACTCTATTATATCAGTAAACATAATATAATTATAACTTGAAAAGAAAGAACTTACATAGTCATTTTGCAGGACAACAAATGATTTAGAGCCTTGGTTGTGAGGAGTTTTCATTTTTCCTTTGTTAACCTTGGCTTTCTCAGACTTTTCCTAAATAAAAAAAAGAAATAGTCATTAAATTATGTAACAATATTAATGGAAGCAAATATGAAGAGAAAAAAAGACAAACCTTAACATTGGTAGAGGTTCAATAATCACACATTTGACTCTAATGTTATGGAGACATCCCTTTGGGAACATGTCCTCATCGGAAGGAAAAGATTTGTAATATTGGGGTAGTCAATAACAATGATCCCTGGTCATTTGTTTCAACAATGAGGTCATATAGTCTAAAACTTCAGGATTGTCGATATTGACAATATTAAGCTTTATCCTTGAACAACAAGTAAAAGAGAAATTAATCTTTAAATAAGTAAAAAATATTGCATATAAGTAAATAAAATGAAAATTTACAAAACTTTATCAAAAGCATTTTCTAGCAATTTATCTTCCTTCAACTGCTTGGTATGCTTTAGGCAAGGAAATTCAGTCTTAGCAATTACCCCCAACTCACTAGATGATTTTGCCGATTGAATCTTGTCTATAGGATGACCTTGCGAGGTATCAGTATGTACATATAATTTGATGTTCATTGAAAAATTCATTTATTGAAACTCACGACTTTTAGTTATACCTCTACCTCTTTTTTCTGATGACGATACTAAAACCTAACAATAAATGAATAATGATCAGAAAATACACATTAAACATATAAATATATATTTGAGCATATGTCTATTTAATAGGTGTTAAAGATTAACAAACTTTCAGATCCCTCAATACTAGTTAAAATAGATGGAGGTTATTACTGAATGGCTTCATTGGTAAATGAAGTCGAATGCTGTTGTTGGCTAGGATTTGATTGATCTGGTTGTTTTTGGAGAGGATCGATACTTGCCACCTTCTTCCCTTTGTTTCTACCAGGTGCCATTATATTGGATATCTATAATTCAAATATCAACAATACGCATAAACATAACTCAAACATCAACAATCCGCATTAACATATATGACTATAATTTTGTTCTCACATGATCACGTAACTTCTTACATGGCCATATATCTTCTTGCACAGTTGTATATTTTCTTACATGACTGTTTATCTTCTTACATGATCATGTGTCTTCTTACATGGCCATGTAAGTTTATCTTCTTACATGACCGTGCTAGAAGATACACGATTGCGAATGACCATGTATATATTTATTTGCCTTTGTTGGATACCAAAACTTTTAAAAGAAGTGTCTTTAATTTCAATGTAAAAACTTAATTAACATTCTTTTAAGTATCTTGTCATTCAACAATACATTAGTACAAGTCCATATACTAAGTTTGAATTCAAACAAACACTAAGGTATATGACATTGTTAGACCACATGAATTGAGAAAAAGGCTTTTCGCTATGACTCATAGGCTTGTGAAATATTTCACCAATAAGCCTCATAGGAGCTACATTATAGGTTTCTAGCTTATATACCATCCTAGGGGTTTATTACGCCTCGGATCATCCATAAGAGATCAAACTCATTCCACATGCAGTAAATACTTATTTAATTCATACATTTAGTCGTCGCTGATTCAAACAAAACCTAAACACTCTTACCTAGACAACTTACCTGGGTGGACGGACAACCACAGATGACGAACAATGAAGCTGGATAATTATCAACTCTCTTCAACGCAAAATAGGGCTTGGGAAAACAATGATTTCATATTTAATATAACACACTTTTTCAATGTCAATAGAAACATACACTAACATGCACTATAGAATGCAAAAACAATTTCGTGAGGGATAAGTAATTGTATAGCGGAACTATTCCTAAACCATTGTTTATGTTCTATGTTCATTTATTTTCTGCTTTAAAATATCCCTAAGATAAATACATAACAGGTATTTGTAGAACATTAATACATTATAATTCATAAAGATATTAATTCTAATATGCATATTTAATAATGTCTACATATGTATTATACAAATACGGAACATAAAGAATTGAAATCAATCTCAATATCAACTCCCTTTTAAACATATAATTAATGGGGTGTCAAAAATTGTGGAGATGCTTTTATATACTCTAAAACATATGAGAAAGTATTAAGGGAGACCACAACTTCTAATTGAAAATTAGTTCAAAATAGTCTCATATATGTTTAATTAATAAATAAGGTTTAATTTCATTTAGGTCTAAAAATAGATAACCTTGTTGTAATATATACGAGAGTCCATAAAACTTCTTTATATTCTATATATCATTCCTTATATCAAATAATTTTTTTAGTAAAGACTCTAAAATAGATTTTTGAGGAGGGTAGGGGTTAAAGGGCTTTAGTTGAAAACTAACAGGTTGTCTAACATTGTACTTAGGAACAAGGTTCAAATTTTTTTTCCTATAAGAGAAATTAGGATAATTTATTCAACCAAGATTATAGGTGTTAAAAAATGGATCATATTTATTATGGAAGTTACTAACATTTTATCCTATTCAACAAATAAAAATTAAAGAAAAGAGTTCATTAATTGACAATCAACTGCTAAATGTCTTAGATATTCGTAAATGTCATATGGAACATTGGAATTTCCCATAGAATGCACACTGATATGATCAAATTTTTTAGCTAAAGAATCTATTTTTCGTGTACATACATAAATTAATTAAAATGTATATGAAGAAATTACATATATTCATTCCATTGACCTAGTTTTAGGATAAATTAACTTAATTAACTTCATCGAACACTTTATAGGCTTTAAAAATTAACCCCTAAATAACTACAAAAATCTTGTCTTTTCCCTTTCATCACCATCATTAACATATTAAAACAAACATTCAACCATTAACAGTCCAAATAAACCCAAAAAAACTTAAACAACATTCATAAAACCAACAACATCAAAGCATATATCAACAACAATGAATGAAAAAGAAACCAAGACCAAAGCACATGCAACTAACCTTGACTTAAGGCGATGGAAGATGACGACGACAGAAAAAGAAAAAGTTAAACAAGGAGAAGAGAGGTATGTAGAAGGTTTGGGGAGGGAGGCTTGGGTTTTTTACTTTCAGCTGAAGCAAAGACAATGTCGTTTGTCATTAAACAAACGATATCATTTTCGTATTAGTATTTTAAATGTTGTAACATTTGGTGACTATTTTCGAGAATCATCACCAAGTGTTAAACAATAGGCAACGATTTTGAAAATTATCGCCAATACTATAGATGTATATAATTTTTTATTTTGCAAATTTTTTGTAATATATCATTTCTATGAAATAGTATGGAACTTATATATAATAAATAGAGTTTTGTAAGACCACATAAAATTGTCAAATCATATATATTATAAGAGATTAATAAAATGTACACATAAATATAATACAAAATAAATTTGTGCTTTTATTTTAATAAATTTTTAATTGAAATTGTTGTTAACTAAATTTATTTTTAGACTTACAATCTTTGTGAATTAATCTGAATCGTTGCCTCAGGGTATATTTCTTCCGAATTAATAAAAAATGTTGTCTTTTTGCTTAACAACAAATGACATCGTTTTGCTTAACAACAAATAACGTTCTTTTTTTTCTAGGTTATTATAAACACAAAAAGGAAGCTCTCTTTGCTTTCATGTTAGCCGTTGCATTTTTAAGGAAGCGTCATCTGCTTTGTGGTCGTTGTCTCTTATGTTGTGGTCATTACCATTGAACATCGTTTCATGTGTTGGTACTGCTCTCCTTTTCTCTTTTCTATTTTTAAGAACCCTCCTTTTGTTTTGCTCTATTTTTCTGCCACATTTTGGAGTTTATGCGGGTTTTTTCTTCTTCTTATGTTGTATGGGTTTTTGTTGTTTGTGTTTGTATTTGGAAGTTGGTCAATTGTGCTTCTGTGTTGGTTGTATATGGGTTGACTTTTTTTTCCTACCATCAATGCTTCTTTGAGGAAAGCCAACTAACTATTTGATGAAAGGTTTGTGAGAGTATTTAACTTCTGGAAGGGATGTTTATGTAATCCATTATGTTTTTAACATTTAGCCATTCAATTTTGGATCAGTTCATTCCACCCCTGAGAATTTATGACATTTGATTACCAAAAGAATTTAATTAAACATAATGAATTTTATGCTAAATTTACTTTTCATAATAAAATTGTTAACTTTAATTTATCATGGAATGTTAAAGTGACAACTAGTTTCTGGTGGCAGAAATGAGCTTCGCTAGGAGAATATGGCAAAATTCTCCCTAATGAAGAACAAATCGATGCAAAATAAATCTCCTTATTAAACTCTAATCACCCTTTGCCTTCCATGGTCGATCTTTTTCTTCAAGATTTTTAGTATCATTCGAATGACATCTCTTCCTTAATTATCTATATCTCATTTTCTTTGAGGAAGCTATCAGATGAATGTTTGATTGTATATACTATGCATTGTGTAAAGCTTCCTCAAATTTTCAAGAGAACATAGAAGAAAATGGACGCAGTGACAGTGTCTCGATGGTCAGTACAGGATTAGGGAAATTTGTTGTTTTGGAATAGTCACTAATTCAAATTACTAAGTTTGTTCAATTAGGTATACATGTGTTCAAATTTGGGTTCGTTATACCGTTTGACTTAATTAGCTATTTAAGTTCTATACTAATTATTTCTTAGGTGAAATGCATCATACTAGCTATTCATCTAATTCAGTTATTCATATTGCATCTGAGGATTCATTCACTGTATCTTCTACTAGTTTAGTTAAAGCCAAGAAGTTGTTGGAAGAGGGTGTTAATAACCTAACAATTAAGGGAAGATCTTTAACTATTTCAATTGATATATTCAAACCTGCAAGGGCACTTCTTGGGAATACAAACATAGGAAACTCCTTTACCTTATCTACTGACTCTTATGTCACTTGGAATTTTAAAAAAATTATTTCTTTTCCTTTTCGATGGAATAAGCTTGAAACTTTATTTATTGTTTTGTCTGTAAGGATTGTTAAACTTTTAATTAAGCTCTTGTACTCATTACCATATATTATGATATTATATTGCTTACCATATTTCAATATTTATATGTATTATTATTTTATTGTTAATAAATATTAATGATTAAGAATACTTGTCAACTTAAATTTATGATGTTTTGATCTTATCAACATTAAAATTTTAGGTATGTTTGTCTTTTAATATCAAAAAAATATTTACTTTTCAATTTTAAATTATCAACCATATGTTTTTCAACAATAGGAATCATTAAAGAACCATTTGTGTATAAATCCATGGATTTAAATAAATTTATAGATTTTGAATGAATTAGGTCAAAATTGTAATTATATCAACTTTTAGCAACGATTTTAAGAATTCGTCGCCAAAAGTTGAGCTTTTTGCAATGATTAACGAATTTGTCGTGAAAGGCTTCACCTTTAACGACGAAAATGTAAAACCATCACAAAATGTGGAGCCTTTTGTGACTAATGCTATTAATTGTTTCCAAGCACGTGCATTTAGCGGTGATTATGAGAAACATCGTGAAAAGATAAGCTTTTTTGACATTATTGAAAATCATCCAACAAAAGCTTGCTTTAGTGACGATTTTCGAATCTTTGCCGAAAAATTGGCTAATACTCAGTTTTGTTGTAGTGTGTCCATTTCAAATACCACTAAAAATTCAAATTTTATAGGAGAGTAAGGATGCAACTATGGATAAAAAAGATAGCTAAACACACAAAGTGTATCATAACTAGGATTTTGCTGAAATAGTTAGGGGTAAGGATTTTCATTATTTAATGTAGGAGTAGGAATTCTATTGATTAGATAAACCGTTGTATCAAATGCACAATTTTAATATTAAAACGGCATATATGAATGATGCAATAAGGACAAACCAGTCTCCACAATATATCTATGTTTCCTTTCGACATAATCATTTTATTCAGAGTTTTATGACATGATGATCTTTGGGTAATACTATTCTCAAGTAAGTAAAAAGTTAAGGCTTGATATATACCACCTTAATTTGCTTGAAATTATTTTAGTTTTAATCAAATGATGAAATTTAGTAAAAATACTAAGAAATTAATTTGAGAAAATAAATTTAGATGTATTTATTATAAGGATCATAAAACATAATATAATAATGATAACTATCGATAGAAACTGTAGGAGATCGTTCCCACATATCTAAGCAAATTAACTCTGATGGACTTTGTGCACAAATTGGACATATAAAAAGGTAACTTATGGCTTTTACTATTAAAACAAGCATGACAGAAACTGAATTATATTAGTATGTGAAACATGAAACACAATGCACATATGAGGATGTCCAAGTTTTAAGTGTCAAGTAGAGAGAGTGCAAGAATGAGCATAAATATGATAGCTTGGTTGGTGAATAGGTTCAAGCAACATACTGTACAACCCATAATCATTATGATTGATATGCATCAGTTCCTTTATGCAGATTTCCTTAAACACAAAATAGCTAGGAAAAATTAAATAGATATATTGTTACCTTTGGTAAAGGAATAAACAAAAAGTAAATTACTGCGAGATTACAAACCAAGTAAAATATCATGCAAGGAAAAGTATAATTAAAAGAGTGACAATAAGAAAAGCCAATATTAGAGATTGAGATTGCTTTTCTATTACTAACTTGAACTTCATTAGAGCCTTGATACTTAAAACGTGATTTAGCATTTTCAATATTAGGTGTAAGATGATGCAATGCCCTAGTGTTCATGATCCATTGGTATTTCAACACGAGAGTAAATGTAGCCAAATTGGCATTTTGCCTAAAATTGTGTGGTTGTTATTGAACTTTTGAGTTGTACATTGTTTGAATAAATGACCTAGGCCATCATAAATATAATAGATCAATTTGAGAATTTAGTTAGGTCTTTATGAATAAACATCTTCTTGATGATGAGAATATTATGTATATGGACCACCATCAAAAGAGGCAGAATAGATATCGCATTTATGGCCGTGATTTCAATCACACTACAAGAAAAATGGAGTTTAGCGGTGAAAATTACCGACGAAATTTGTACACATTCAGTCGGTAAAATTATTTAACGATGGAATTTACTAATGAAAAAAAGCGTCGGAAATACGGCTGTCTGTAAATTTATTGACGAAAATTTTGTATACCGTTGGTAACTTCGTTCGGACGGTAAATTTCTGTCAGAAAATTACAAACGGATTTGATTATTCCGTTGGTAATTGCCTACAGATTTTTTTTGTCGATACATCCAATATATTTTACCAACGAACATTTGTTTCCGTCGGTAAATTTTGCTAAAAACTATTTTTTATAATTTACCTACAAAGTGTTCAGTTTCTCTTGTTACCTTCTATTTCTTAGCCAAGACATTTATCGAGACAATGGAAGTTTGGCTAGTGTTTATGGACACATCTAAGCTTTGCCTCGGTAATAAACTATGTCTCGTGATTAGCTCCCTGAATTTGGTCAGAGAAGTTGTTCAAGCCCAAAACGAAATTTTTGCGAACCACAACCCACCTCGCACTGTTAGAATCAAAAATTTATTCCAACATCACAACTAAAATCACGTCTCATCTCTTCCATCACTACCATTTATACTTTAAAGTTGTTTTTCAATCTCAAAATACACAAATAAACAAAAATAATTAAATACCCAAATTAACTTTCATCCAATATATGAAAAAACACATGACAATAGTTGCAAAAATATCTCCACCAAAGGACACGATGACAATGGTCGGAGAAGACAATGTCGACGAGCAGAAAAGGAGTCCACAACAGAGAAACTAGAGAGAAGAATACCAAAGAGGAGACGCAGGAAGAAGGAAGAAGAAAACGCAGGTTGGGGGGAGGGGGGCACGTCAGGTGAGTTGATATTTAAAAAGAATTTACCGAAGGAAATTTTCGTAGGTAAATTCAAAATTTTTTATTCCGCCAATAATTCCCACCTTTTTACTGAAAAATCTCTTATACCGTTGCCAAATTCATTACCGACGATAATCTTATTCTGTTGCTAAAGTCCATTGCAAAATTTGGTGGGACGATTTTCCTCAATATTTAGCGACAGATATTAGTACCGTCGCTACACGAAAATTTCTCCGTCAATTTTACCAACTGAAATGGATTTTTCGTTGGTAATTTGCAATGGTATATTTGCCGTCGGTAATTTTCCGTTGCTAATTCTTGCTTCCCTCCATATTTAGTTACGGATGTTAGTACCGTTGCTAAATGAAAATTTTCCCATCAATTTTACAAACGGAAATAGATTTTTCGTCAGTAATTTGCAACGATATATTTTCCATCAGTAATTTTTCGTTGCTAATTCTTGCTTCTCTCCATATTTAGCTACGGATGTTAATATCGTCGCTAAACTAAAATTTTTCCATCAATTTTACCAACAGAAACAAATTTTCCGTCAAGAATTTGCAACGGTATCTTTTCCGTCAATAATTTTTGTCGCTTATGCTTGCTTTTCTTGTAGTGTCATCACGACTTTAACATATAGAATTTTGTTGTTTTCCTCCGAAATTAGAATAAAAATGTTGCTTATTGACATAATGAACTGTTGATTGCACAAATTTTGTTGATAATAAATAATTAGAAAATTTTTCTTCTTCACTTAATAGTAACCCAAACAAATCATCATAAGAAACATGATCAATTGATTGTTCTGAACTACAAACAAAGGGCAAATATAATTTTCGAAAGCTATTAACTATTACTTGCATAAGATCAACTTTAGGTACCTTATGTTGTAAATCTACAAGTTGATCAAATATTCCTTTAACCTTTTGTGTGTGTGTGTGTATTCTCTTTTTCCAAATGACAAAATTTGGATTTAATGATTTGAACTTGAGCTTGTAAACCTGATGCATAAGTTGTTAAAAGCTTTTCTCAGCTTGTCTTGTCATTATTGCAGCTACAATTTATGGTACAAAACTTTTGGTCATAGATCCAATGATTTAGCTTAGCACAATTTATCCATTCAATCAAGTTTCAACAAGGAGATTAGGATCATTACTGATTACTTTTAATGGAAGTGTTTTTGTGTCATCCATGTGATTTGTCAAATTGTAGCTGTTTAACAAAGGAAAGAGTTGTGCTTGCCACATCAAATAATTGTTAAAAGTAATTTTAATGGGAAGCTGGGGGACAAAGTTGGGCAAAGATGCGATTATCGTTGATTTGAAAGTGGTTGTGGTAGAGGCAAGAACTACAACTTCTTTGTTGGCCATATTTGAGTTTTCAGGTCCTTGGATCACTTGTAAAACTCTTAAACACAAAGGATCAATGATAATTTTTAACTTGAATTTTCATTAATATTAACCACATATATATACAAGGCCTTTTTGTAAAGATATGATTACAACAAATCAAGTCCAGGCTGTACGTGATAATCATTGACTTGGTATAGAAAGCTTATTTTTTCAGAGTTGAGTTGAGTCCGCTTCAAGTCAATTTTAGAGAAACGTCAATCTTTCTGTTGAACTTTTATGTTTGAATTTTGGATATCTCAGTTTACATGTATATTATTAGAATTTCCTTGCAAGAATAATCTGATGATAACTTTTCCTTAACATTAAGCAGACTGCCAAGGAGCAAGCAGACTACAATAGTCCTTTCTCTTGAGATTAAAGTCACGTCTTATTTAATTATATCTGCAAAATATTGCAAGTTATTAACCAAATTTGGGACAATATCCTGTGATATTAACAACCAAAAACTTAATGAAATAAATTGAAAACCAATTTAAATGGGAATGCATTGATAAATTATCTCATTCATAATTAAGAAGGTCGGATATGTCATCAAATTACCCAAAAAGAAACGAAAGGAAGTGGATGTGATGTGGTTTTCACATCGATGGCTTACGCACCACTTTTGGTTGCGGGCGGGAACTAGATAAGACTGAGAATGTTGGTTGGTTATGGTGCTAAGGTCTGGAGTTCAATTAACAAAATGTCTATAATTGTCTGCTCTCCAGACACCTGAGATTGGACAGTTTTTTTATCTGAATTGAAGGGCGGGATTTCGGAAATATATACATACAAGTGCATAGCGACAACATGTCAAATCTCAACTATTGATTTTACCATTGCATGCACATTCCAGCTCTTAGCAGTTGCTCGTTTTGTTTGCACGGTGAACATATCTAGTTATTTTATTTTGAAGATCCTGGATACAATTGACAGCTTGTTTTTATCTAGTTGTTTGATCTTAGGTCTCTCATTTTCCTGATTTCCTATCTTGTGTAATCACCTACGTACCGGATTTATCTACTCTTTGCGTTCTCCCTCTTAGGTACTAGTAGTTTTTCATAATCAGCTCCTGGGTTAAAAGATCGATACCTGCCTACATGGTAATTCGAATTTAACCGGTTCAAACTTCAAGAAAAGAACAGACTACCTTCTTGTTAGTATTCTCCACCGAAGATGGGAAGTGTCATGTATATCCTCGAGTGACACTGGCTACTACTCATTGATTCTTCTACTTTTTCACGTTATGGTTGCCAAGATGGGTCAGGAGCAGATGCTTCCAAGATTGGCTGCTAAAATAGTAAGAACAATCATGATAATGGAGGATAAAAAAGACGAGGTAGGCGTCTCTATCGTCCCCTTGCTTGTGCAGTAGAAAAGCTGACAAAATGCCAGCGACTGTCATTGTCAAATAATTCACCCCAGCCAACACAAACCTAATAATGACGGACCACATGCACACGTATCTTTTATATATAAAACGTTAATAAATCATGCTTTGTTATTTGTTAATTACAGCTCAATCAGTCTCTCCTTTCGAAAAGATTTTCTGCAAATCTTTTGTACATGCTTCGTATTATCATTGTCATCCAGCAGATTGTGTCTTCTTCAATCCTTTCACGCATGAGACTTTGTTTAAAGACCATTCCGCTCTTTGCCTCTGTCCAACTTCAATAAATGCAGTCTAGCTGGCCCTCAATCTCTTCCACCGTGTACAACTGTACATCACCCTTACTTGCCTATTCTACGTAAAAAAATCGACACAGGAATGGCCGATGTCTTCAAGATAAACTTTACATTTCTGTCACCGTGATGTTAAAAGAGATTCTTTAGTATGAGCCAAATTTTGGTTAATTGAGAAAAATAATATAAAGTTTAGCCTCAAACGTATGCATACACAAGCACACACGTATATATAGCATTCTAATGATCATATTATTATATATATATATATATACACACACACAATATTATATACATATATTCATGTTTATTTGAACATTAATTACATAATTGATTATCTAGCTAAGAGCGATCATGTGAGCGATTTCGCGCGGAGTTAGCTTCCTAACGGTGGAGATTGTCCATCTCAGTCATAGTTTCTTCTTCTTCCCTGATCCATCGTTCTCCTCAGCCCTTTGCCCCTTCTTCCCTCTCTAAGTCTCCCCAAAAACGAATCCCACCCTCCTATGAAAATTTGAACCCTAATATTCCTCTTTCCGATTCTCCTCGTCCTCCCCAAAATTCCACTAGTCTCCTCTCGATTCCCTCTCCTTCCCCTAGTCTTCAAGATAAACTTTACATTTCTATCACCATGATGTTAAAAGAGATTCTTTAGTACGAGCCAAATTTTGGTTAATTGAGAAAAATAATATAAAGTTTAGCCTCAAACGTATGCGCACACACGCACACACGTATATATAGCATTCTAATGATCATATTATATATATATATATATACACACACACACACACAATATTATATACATATATTCATGTTTATTTGAACATTAATTACATAATTGATTATCCAGCTAAGAGTGATCATGTGAGCGATTTCGGCGGAGTTAGCTTCCTAATGGTGGAGATTGTCCATCTCAGTCATAGCTTCTTCTTCTTCCCTGATCCATCGTTCTCCTCAGCCCTTTGCCCCTTCTTCCCTCTCTAAGTCTCCCCAAAAACGAATCCCACCCCCCTCTGAAAATTTGAACCCTAATATTCCTCTTTCCGATTCTCCTCGTCCTCCCCAAAATTCTACTAGTCTCCTCTCGATTCCCTCTCCTTACCCTAGTCTTCCACCTTCCTCCCTCGAAACAGCCCTCCCTCCCCCCTCCTCTCAGCAACCCTCTCCTCCGGTACCGCCCAGAACCTGAAAGTCAGTCTTGGAAGCTGGCATTGGGGTCCCCTCCGTGACTCAGGAACTATCTTTCTATCCTCCGGAGATTAAAGAGAATCAGGTTTACGTCATTCCTCCGTGGGAGCTTGCGCAAAGAGGAGCTTCTAAATTTCGCACTGCCTTAGTCGGTTTCTTTCTTGGCAAACGTCCTGCCTATCCGGTGGTGCATCGTGCCCTGGTGAAAGCATGGGCTGATTTTGGCCTTCAAGACATCCTGATTACTAACGCCAACAATTTCCTCTTTCGGTTTGCGTCAGAGCAAGGTATGAAATCGGTGGTTGAGCGTGGCCCGTGGCATATTCAGGGTCGGCTTTTGTTCCTTCGTCAATGGCGTCTGAACGGTGGAGATGCGGTGGAAATTCAAAAGGCTCCGGTGTGGGCTCGCTTCTATAAGGTGCCAGTTGAATACTGGAACATTGAAGGCCTGGGAAGGATTACTAGTTCGGTGAGGCTCCCTCTGCTTATGGACACTCCGACGGCGAGGATGTCTAGGATTAGTTATGCTCGATTTTGTGTTGAAATGGATCTGAAGAAGCACTGGCCATCGTCAGTCCAATTGGCAACGTATGATGAGGAGGGCCAGCTTTCCTTTCAGGAAATCTCTATTGAGTATGAATGGCAGCCTCCAGCAGGCAAACAACGAAAGGTATGGGCTCCCACGGGTCGGAAGTTTGCCACTGGTCTTCATCATGAACTCGAGTCTGGTCAGGCTTCTGGCTCAGTAGCCTCTGAGGAGCGGCCACCTGCCCCTGCTTCTTCTTTGGCGATTCTGAATGATTCAGTGGAAGGTTCTCTTCAACAGGTCAGAGTTGAGGATACTCCGGTAACAGAGGCCATTGAGGCCAGCACTGCTATGCTTTCTCCCCTGAGAGACCACTCCTGCCTTTCTTCTGTGGTACTCTGTGGAGACAGTGGGGTGCCTATTCCCCAGACAGTGGCTCTGCCAGGACCTACTGTTGGTGCTTCTTCGGCTCATTCTCAGCTCATTCTCAGGAGCCTCCGAAGGCTTCTCTGTCTGACCAACCCAGTGTTGATGCAGTGCAGGTTCCAGAGGTTAGTGAAGTCAATCATGCTATGATTCTTCCTACGAGTGTCCAGTGTATCCACCCTTTAGAAGTTCTCTGTGGAGACAGTGGGGAGTCATCTTCCCTGACCGAAGCTCTGCAAGGTATACCTCCCTCTCCTTCTTCAGAATTGAGACCTGCTAGTCCTGGGACTGTTGGATGGGTTGAGGGGGAATGTTCTATTCGTAGTACTAGGAAAGGCAGGAAAAGGTTGAAGTAGTTAGACTTGCGGCTTAGTTGATTTGGTGATATGGAGTTTGTTTTTTGGAATGTGAGGGGCTTAAACCACCCCAAT